>SMDT01001954.1:0-61539 GCA_005392925.1 Aquilaria sinensis | reverse complement strand
AAGGTGATAATACGATCGGACATCCATGCCAAACAGAAGCATGGAGGCATTTGGATCAAACATTTCCTGCGTTTTCCTCAGAAGTTAGGAATGTGAGGCTTGGTTTATGCATTGATGGCTTTATGCCAAATTCTGCAATTGGAGGCACATATTCAATTTGGCCTGTGTTTATAGTAGTATACAATTTACCACCAGATATGTGTATGAAAGAACAGTACATATTTTTATCATTACTAATTCTAGGACCAAGATCACTAGGGCGAAATATCGACATGTTCCTTAGACCACCAATTGAGGAGCTAAAAATATTATGGAATGATGGTGTTGAAACATGGGATGCATTTCGTTCTCAAAATTTTATGATGCGTGCATGCTTACTATGGACAATCAGTGATTTCCCAGCATATGGGATGTTGTCAGGATGGAGTACACATGGTAAACTAGCATGTCCATATTGCATGGATAGTCTAGAGACATTTCAGCTGAAACATGGATGAAAACCCTGCTGGTGGGATTGTCATAGAAAGTTTTTGCCTCATAATCATCCATTTCGTACAAATTTCACTGCGTTTAGGCCTGGTAAAAAAGAACGGTCTACTATTATATCGCCTATGTCTGGTGAGGAGATATCGAAAATGTTGGATAACCTTCAGTTCCCACATTTTGGTATTGATTGGGATAATCATCGCATACCTGGATTTGGAGGAAGTCATAACTGGCTACAACGTTCTATTTTTGGGAGTTGCCCTATTGGAAGCATTTGTTAGTAAGGCATAACCTTGACGTCATGCACATTGAGAAGAATTGTTTTGAAAATTTATTTTATACTGTAATGGATGTAAAAGGTAAGACAAAGAACAATGAAAATGCACGATTGGATTTAATGGCTATGAAGTTGCGTCAGGAATTGCACTTGAAACAAATCGCTGATTCAACTATTAAACCGAAGCCTGCTTACACTTTGGACAAGGATCAAGTTCGACAGATATGCTTGTGGCTTAAGGATTTGAGATTTCCAAATGGTTATGCTTCAAATTTATCTCATAATGTGAATGTGTCAGACAACAGTTTCTATGCCTTAAAGAGTTATGATTGTCATGTATTCCTGCAACGTCTACTCCCAATCGCACTACGTGGATATTTAGTTCATGTTATCTGGGAAACCATATCTGAGTTTTGTTCATTTTTTCGACAATTATGTTCAAGAAAAATTTGGTTACAAGATATCGAAAAATTGGAACATGGCATCATTATCAGTATATGTAAGCTTGAAAAGATTTTTCCTCCAGCTTTCTTCGATTCAATGGAGCACCTAATTGTGCATATATCATGTGAGGCCCATTTTTGTGGACCAGTACAATATCATTGAATGTATCCTTTTTAGAGGTATATGAACTTGTTAATATTTTCATGTAGTTACAATGTTATGAAACAAGGATCATTATCTTACTGAGAAGTGTTTTTGTAAAAAAAATGTGTAAGTTAATGCACTCTCTTAAGCGGATGGCACGTAACAAAGCAAAGTTGGAAGGGTCAATTGTTGAAGCATACTTAGTTCAAGAAATGGCTACTTTCTGTGAACATTATTTTGGTCCCGACACAACAACAAGGCTAAATCAGGAACCGCAACATTTTAGTACCAATCCCGATGCATCTTGTGTACCCTCTGAAGGTCTCAAAGTTTTTCGCAATGAAGTTTGAAACTTTCCCTCATGTGGGGTACGGAGGGTGCTTGAAGAAAATGAATTACGTGAAGCCCATCAATATATTTTGTTAAATTGTGAAGAAGTCGATCGTTATGTTGGGTTAGTATGGTCGAGCACTTGGAAGTTCATATTGCATATCCAAGATTTTGCAAGTTGTAATTTGTAATGTATTTTCCTCGGGCATGCAAGATTTTTGTGGATGTTTTACGATGAAAGTTCCCTGGTGCGAGTGAAAGAGAACTTGAGACATATCGGCATCAACATTTTACAAAATGGTTTCGGGAATATGTATGATATATATATCTAAATTCCACTGTGCTATGTTTTAGTATCTCATTTAATGTTATTTACTACCATATGTTATATTGTATAGGGAGAAAAACGGCCAGAATGGCTAGGCGATCGATTGGTGGAATTATCTCGTGGCCCACTATACACAGTGACATGTTATAATGGCAGTATAGTGAATGGATTCCGATTTCAGACACAGATGTATGGTTTGACTAAGACAACGGCCAATTGGGCTGTAATGGTGATAGGTGAAGCATGCGGGTCGGGGGGTTTTGACTTTTATGGAATTATTGATGATATTATTGAACTAGAGTATTCTGGAGCTTCCACCAATAAAGTCACTTTATTCAAGTGCATATAGTTTGATCCAACTCGGGGCGTCCGTGCACATGTTCATTCTAGTTTAGTTGATGTGAAGTGGCGATCGAGGTTAAGTCCACTAGAGCCTTTCATTCTTGCCCGTCAAGCTCAAAAAGTGTACTATGTCAAGTATCCTCATTCTTCATTACAAAATTGGTGGGCGGCCATTGGAATCCAACCTCGTTTATTTATTGAGTGTGACATTGCTGATAATCTAGACGACCAACCTGACATCTCCTCTGCACATGGAGCAAATGATGAACCATTCCAACAACTTAACATTGAAAATGAAGTAGTTGTGTCTGATTCACCCAAACTTGATAATATTAACATGCTGGTTGACTTGACCGCATACGGGGATGTTCTTCAACAAAATATTGGTCATACCGCGATTGACTTGAATCAGGACGTCGAGATGTTCGAAGATGATGAAGATGACATTCAATTGTCTGAAGATGATGATGATTAGTTGTGCAAAAAATTCTATTAGGAAATTTATAACAGTTTGTTGTGTCAACATTTATTACAATATAATTTGGTCTATTTTAATTACTTATATATTAATTATTTATATTTTAATTACTTATAGTTTAATAAATTATATTTTAATTGTTTTAATTATTTGTACTTTAATTAGTTATATTATTTTACTTACTTGTATTTTAATTAGTTCTATTTTAATTAGTTATATTATTTTAATCAGCTATATTTTAATTAGTTATATCTTACTTACTTATATGTAATTAGTTATACTTTAATGTGTTGCATAGGAATCAATACTACACCTTGGAAATAATCTAATCAGATATAGTAACGCTCCAGAGGGGAAATTCAAAATTTGAAACAGGCAACCGCTGAAATGGTTACTCATTTGGTCGCAAAGTGGAGGGAAATAAAAAAATTTGGGCGACCATTTAAACTGTCACAAGAATAGTGGCTCTGACAGCTAAATTACCATCTTACCCATATCCTTCATAATAGCCACCATTTGTGTGACCAAATAAGAAAGTCTCTTCTGTCCTTTCACTTTGTCTGACCATTTGGGCAACCATTAATTTGGTCACTTCCCTCCAGGCTTTTAAAAACCCTCATCATCTTTAGGCCTTTACCCATATCACCAGAGCCACAAATTTCTTCCCCAGTTCTGCTTCGTCTCCACTTCTGCTTGCTAAGGGGTTTGTTATTGCCGCTGCTTCTCCAAATTTGCCTGCAACTTCTCTCAAATAGGTAAGTTCCTCTCAACATTTCTCAAATATTGCATGTTATGTAGGCAAAAAATGGTATTAGACATGATGATTCGGATTTTTTTTCTTACCAGCAAAAAGTTGCTTCAATTTGTTGCATTTTTCTTAGGATATATTTTATTACTGGTGCAATTTATCTGTGCAAAATTCGTCATCTTTCTCTGCCAATTTTTTTCACATTCATATTTTTTTTCCTGTGCTTTTTGGCTATTTTAGTTTAAAATTCTTGGCTATTTTCGTTTAATCCATATATATGTGGTAGGATTTTTTGGTTGCATGAAATCACCTAGAATTTCTGTCACTTAAAGTAATGGAATTTCTCTCAAGTTTGTTGTTTTCCAATTTTTTTTTCCAAAAATGCCTGGAATTTCTCTCAAATTAATTGTATTCCAAATATTTTTTGGTTGCATGAAATCACCTAGAATTTCTGTCACTTTAGGTTATTTCTTCTGTACAATTTTTTTCTGTATTTTTTTTTTCAATTTTTTGCTTTTTTATCTGTATATATGTTATACAATTTTTTTTGTTGCTGAAAATATGGTATTAGACATGATTATAAGCACATATTGTTGGTGGAATCTATATAAATTTTGGAAAATAATGTGGTGAAGTTAGCTATTTTTTTTCCTGTCAGTATTCTATTTTAGGTTAGAAGTATTTTTTAAATCAATTACTACAATTAGATTTCACTAAAAATTTTGTTAACTAAAAATTTAATTTACCAAAAATTTCGTTCACCAATAAAAACTTAGTTTACTAAAAATTTTGTTCACTAAAAATTTGGTTCACAAATAAAAATTAGTACACTAAAAGTTTAATTTACTATAAATTTTAGGTGTATATTACCAAAATTTTTAATTTATATTTCTGTGTATTCCGGCACTTTTAGGTGATGGCGCGTGGGCCCCCTCCGTCTAGACAGGGTGCTGATCAGGATCCTTCACGTGACCAGTTCAGTCGTGGGAGAGGATTGTCTATGCAGGATCAGCCATCTGATTATCCTTCTCAGGATCAGCCATCTACGCATAGAGGGAGGGGGACCGATACTAGGCGTTATATTTATCAGGTAGACCTAGTCACTAGTGGCGGTTCTTACACTTGGCGTGAGCAATCCTCGGGTACAACATTTCAGTACCCAAACCCGCACATTTCCACTTCTGCTCAGTGTGAGGAGGTGATTAGAAGGAGTCAATTTGACATTGGTGATTTTCCCAGACCACTTAAGTCACCTGCCCCAGTGTCAGAGTCTGGTTCTGAGAACCAACCGCCTGGCACAGTCGGTCATGATGCCATCCCAGACACACAACAGCAAGTTCATCAAGAGGATGATCCACGATGTGTTATTATCCCATCTGAGTAAGTTCTGATAACATATGTATGATAATTTTGTTATTATTATTATTATATTTATTACTTGTTAATTGTTATTGAATTGAATTTTTTTTTTGTAGCTTTCTTCGTACCAAGGCAGTTCGTGATAAGGCAAGCTACATCTCACAATCTCTTTTTAAGGGTGAAGTTGCAGAGTTTAAGGACCTCAAGAAGAGCAGAAGGCAAGAGTATCTAGATATGCTACAGGTAACTGTAATGTTTATATATTATATTTTTAGGAGATTGTACATTGATTTATATTATAACCATTGTTTGTGTTGTAAAAACTTCAGCAAACATATAAATGGGCGCCTGAGGATGACTTAGTAGTTAAGAATGCTTATTTCGACATTTTGAGAAAAAGTTATAAGAATAAGCTAAGTAAACTACGGAATGCAGCGTAAGAGATGGTGGGTCCTAATTTCTACCCGGAGCAAGATTACTCCTGTCTCATCCCTCATCGGCCGGCTGAGATTGCATCTACTGATTGGATGAAGTTATGTGAAACTTGGAATACCTCGGAATGGACGCTGGAGAGCCTACGAGGGAAGAAGAATAAAAGAGGGAAGAATGCTCCACTAGATGCTCAGGGACCAAAGCATTCCATGGGTAATCTAACAAAGAAAATGTTCTTCGATAAGATGGTAAAATTTGAATTTCCTTTCATATATTTAATTAATAGTTTTCTAAATTTCATATTTGAAAGCTAAAATTGCAACAGGCTTCTGAGATGAATAGGTAGCCAATGTGGCATGAGTTCTATGAAAGAGCCACAACAAAAAAAAGGTTCCACGGAAAGGTTTTCTGAGTCTTAGAGAAAGCTACAGGTTAGAATCAAATTATGTTATGTTGTCATGTATTTATTTTTCAATTAATTTTCTGTACTCATTTTTATAAATTCCTAGGAGGACTACATGGTACATGTTAGATTGCATCACAGGGAAGATTCGAAGTATCATCCCCAATTCAACCCAGTGGCATGGTAGACGATCACAGGTGGGCCCAAAAAGGAGAATGGTCAGGTGTCCCAGAGTTTCTTGCATTTCCTGATAGATATCAGCGCTCACAATCCGAGGTACTTCACAAAAATATTTCTACATTTATTTCTTCATATCTTTCCAATTTTTTTAGTTATATTACTTTTTTTATAAATTAATTTACATGTTTTGTTTAACTTCATTACTTGTTATTTGCTTTCTTTATAAACACAATAGGGTTACTCTAATTCTCGCACTGAGCAGCAATTTCAGCACTTGACAGTTGAAAATGAGTCTTTGCAAGCTACAGTTGAGGACTTGCAGCAAAAGGTTCATGAGACTCAACAACGTGCGTTTCTATCACAGATAGAGCATACCAATTCGATGCAATTTCAGTATATGGAGATGAGGGCCGTGCAGGAGAGAGTGCAGAGAATTGAGGAGCGTAACAGTAGAGATCTTTAGGCAGCATTAGCTACCACACTCACGACAATGAAGTCACTTGGATTCCTTTGACCTGGTGTAGACCCGTCTTTAATTGTCGGAGCATTAAACACACATGTAGCTTCATCATTGTCACAGAGGAGGGCAGAGGAGGACGAGGACGAGGACGACGAGGCTTAGCAGCCGCATGATTAGTTTAAGAGGGATTACATAAGGCACTAGTATTAAATAATTTTATATGTTATTGTAATTTGATACTTTTTATTTAAATCATGGATCTTTTAATTAAGTAATATTTATATTTTATATTTGGAGCTTTTTTTGTTATTACTAGTTTATTTTTTTTTATAATTTTTATTAATTTATTAACTCATGAATTTATCTAATAATATTGCAAAATTAATTTACATATTAAAACATATATAGAGGGCGACCGTCTCTGGTGGTCGCTATAAGCAGCCATTTTTGGTGGTCGCCATGAGTGACCGTCCGTTTTGGTCGCTATAGTGACCGTAATTTTTCAGTCGCTAAGTCAACCGTCCTAGCGACCGTTATATTCGGTTGCAATTTTCGATTACCCTTCGGTCACCTACCCCTAGCGACCAGGGTTTTCGCGACCGTTTCTTAACCGCCACATTCGGTCGCCTAAAATGCAATATAGTGACCGTCTACATACCATTTTTACAGTCACTTCAAGCTGTTTTTGTTATAGTGAATTAAACCTGGAAATATTATCAAATTTTTCTTTAAAGTACCTACTATGGTGTAGATAGTACTAAATTGCATTTATTAGAGGATGAGCAAATGCTCTTAATGATTTGCATAACCACTTTTTTTGGGTTGTGTATTAATGCAGTATACAGTTGATGGAATCATCCATATGAATGTAGAAGTTGAGCCACTTTTATAAGATTTGTGGTGGAATCTCTAAAGCACTCATAAAAATTAGGACACATGCATAGCCAATAAGCAGAACACCATGATGAACAACAGAAATTATGGAGGTGCAATGTGATTAGTGAAGCACTTAATTTACAAAAAGGTATTTAGTTCATAGAAGCTATAAGCTTCACTAAATACTTTGCAAATTAAAGTCTCATTGACTCTAGGATTAGTTCATAGTTTGATAGACACCAGCCACGATGTATTACATTCTTGAGTTTAAAACCAATAAAAGACCTTGTGTTTAGCCTTTTGAAATATGTGGGGGATTATTGTATGTGTAGTGTATTTCAAAAGGCTTATTAATCTTACATTTGGCAAAGTCTTGAGAATGTTTCTTTATCCTACATTGCTTAGAAAAATGCATGTTTCATCATTCACTTAGTATACATTGTCCATCCTACATTGCTTATATAAGGTTCCTCTCCCTCTTCACTTCTTATAAATACATGCACTTACTTCACTAGTTCTTCATCCACAACTTGAGTTTTTTTTTCTCCCTTAAAACACTTTTGTTCTTAATCATTGCTAGTTCAGCTGTTTATGTTGATTCCTTGAGTATCCCAATAGGGAGTGTACGCAATCCGAAAGACCCTGTTATATCCTGGAGGATTTTCATAGACTTGATCTCTTGCACATTTTGGAGAGTCATGAACTATAATCCTTAAGGACAATGTTTACACATCTCAGGGTTTCTATTCTTATGACTCGTGACATTTTAGTATCAATATTTTTCCAACATATGCATTATGCATGATAGTCATATTGCTTATGATGAATGACTCATGACTTTCAAAAAGTTGATAAGAATTACAATAGATGAAATGCATAAGTTTTATGGAAACCTGTGATGCATGAGAGATGAATAACTCATTTCCTGAATTTAACTTTACCTTCTTTGAGCTCTCTTATGAGGTTTCTATCATTCCTTACCTTGTGTTGGGTTTCACGATCTAAGAATGTGTTTGCACCTTTTGTAACCATAATGTTGCTCAATGTTAAACACTAGATGGTAGTAAAATAATATAGATGAAAGAAATTGCTTGCTGGAAATGGATTGAATTCATTAACAAAACTAGAAAGCCTTATATAGGCATGACACAGTAACAAACTTAAAGATATATTCTTCAAATAGAACTATTAAGTTCACTAACTCTATAACTAGAACCAACTAGAAAATAGGAAATAACTCCAGGAAAAACTAAACACGTAAACTATCAACTAGAAAGTAGGAGTAAAGAAACACATGACTTAGTAAAGTAAAAAACATAAACTGGTGTTGTATTTTAACACTCCTTTTCAACACCAGTTCTTATCTTTCTCATAAGACTGAACAAATGACAAAATTTTCAATCTTGTTGGCACTTAAGCTTTTTGTGAATAAATCTGCATTTGGTATTTTTGTAATAACATGTCTCAACTTCATCTTTTCATCCAAAATTTTTTCTTTGATAAAGTGGTAATGCACCTCCATACGTTTAGTTCTTGCATGAAAGACAAGATTCTCTGCCAAACGTATTGTCAACTAGTTGTCACAATACAAAAGAATTATGTATTCTGTTGGCTGATGCAAGTCCTTCAATACCTGCACAAGCCAAGTGCTCTGTTGAGCTACCATTGCTGTTGCTCGATACTCTACTTCTGTTGTTGAGAAAGACACAATTGGCTATCTTTTACTATGCCAAGAAATTGCTCCAGTTCCAAGCAAAAACACATATCGAGTAGTTGAGCATCGAGTATCATGATCACTTACAAAATCAACATCAGAAACCCAACTAACTTGCAATCTTGGTCTTTCTTATATAAGACACTGAAGTCAAGAATGCTTTTAATATACTTTAGAATTCATCAAATTGCTTCCAAATGAGACTTCTTTGGATTTTGCATGTATCGACTCATCACACTAATTGCATAGGAAATATCAGGCCTTGTTAAGGTTAAGTATTAGACTACCCACCAATTGTTGGTACATTGTTGAACTTTCCAAATCCCTTCCTTCACGAGTACACATTCTGACATTTGGCTTCATTGGAGTCAAAATTGGCTTGCACTTAAGTATTCTGAATTTCTTTAGCGAGTCTTTAGAATAATTTTTCTAATTAACAAATATTCCTTTTTTAGTATGATTAACCTCCAAACCAAGGAAATGCTTGAGTTGTCCATGTTCTTTCATCTGAAAATGGGGTTGATAAATTCCTCTTTGTCTGCTTGATTTTTTCTTCACAATCATCTGTGATATTTAAATCATCCACACACACTAGCACAATAGGTAGTTTCCCTCCGATAGCTTTGACAAACAAACTAAAATCCACAAGTGCTACAAAGTAGCCACTGTGAATAAAAAATTTAGCAATCTTACCATACTATACTCTCAGTGCTTGTTTTAATCCATAAAGTGCATTACGAAACTTATGAACGTATTCAGGATGATCTTGATTTTAAAAGCCCATTGGTTGAGTCATATAAATCTCTCAATCTAATTCACCATGCAAAAATGTATTCGTTATGTCCATCTGCCACATGTTCCAATTTTTGCTAGCTATAAGTGCTAGTAAGACTCGTATAGCTGTAAGCTTTATAACTTGATTGAACATTTCATCATAGTATAGTCCATATTGTTAGAGAATCCACGAGCTACCAAATGAGCTTTATGCCTTTCAGTTGATCTATCTGTATGAAGTTTTATTTTGTAAACCCATTTGTAAGAAATAAGTTTCACATTTCTTGGCTGTGGCACAATCTCCCAAGTTCTATTTCACTTTAATATAGCAATTTCCTCTTCCATATCGTTGACCCATTCTAGACTTTCAAATGCTTCCTCAAATGTCTTTGGTTCTTTTGTATCTACTTCTTTTACTATTGCAACATTGGCATATTTGGGATTTGGCTTTCTAATTCTCATTGATCTTCTGAGTGAAGTTGTTGTTTCTGCCTTACTAGGATTATCTTCTTCACTTGGTTATTGATAAACATCAGTTTGCCAAGGACATTAAGCTACACCTTATTCAATGTCATCATCGTCTGGAATTAACTGAATTTAAGAAGACTGCAACATATCTTTAAAAGCACCTGAGTCTAGTAATACTTCATTGCCGGAGGACCACCATAAAGAAACCTTATCAAACACTACATTTCAGGATATGTAGCATTTTCCAATTATAGGATCACAACATCTTCATCCTTTTCTTTGGTTGTCATATCCTATAAAAATACACCTGATAGTTTTTTTTGTCTATTTATCTATACAAATGGTCAGGTATAAACACATAGCATACACAACCAAAAACTTGAAAATACTAATTGCAAGTTTTGTGTTCTATAATTTTTCAAAGGATAAATGAAAGCATAACCTTTGTTGAAGAGGCCTATTGATCACATAAGCTGCAGTTTTCATTGTTTCTGCCCAAAATATTTTTGGTACATTTTTTGCATGAAGGATACTCCGAAAAATTTCCACAAGATGTTTGTTCTTTTTCTCTACTACATCATTTTGTTATGGTGTATTGACAGATATGAACTAGTGGTGTATATGACAATCTCATAAATACTAGGTAAACTCATCTGAGTTATACTTTCCTCCATTGTCGGTGTGTAGGCAGTAAATTCTTTTGTCAAATTATGCTTCAACTATTTCTTTGAAGTCCCTAAACTTTGAAAAGGTATTAATTTTTTTCTTTGTAAAGCAAACCCACACATACCTAAAGAAGTCAGCAATGAAGGTCACCATATATTTCACCCCCCAACTAATGACTATTGGACAGGTCCAAACACTTCAGAGTGTATTAACTCCAACAATACCTTTGCTTGAAACTTGGACTTTTTATATGGTAACTGATGGGCTTTTCCATACTGATAGCCTACACAAATTGTGTTAGTTCTCACTTCAAGTTGAGAAAGACCTTTTAACATCAAATTTCTTATCATAATCAACATGAAGTAGCTGATGTGACTCAATCACATGTGCCATAAATCTGCTGTTTCATTTTTTTTTACTCTTGTCTACATAAGATGTCTTTGCTGACATCACATAGATTGACTTTGATCTTCATCCTTCCATCATTGGCTTTTCTAAAATCTTAAGATCACAATACACCTTCATATCTTATGGACCAAATAGAACAAAGTGGCCTAAAGATGTTGACTGTACTACTAAAAGCAAGCTTTTCTTCATACCTGGGATATGAAAAATATTTTTTAAATAGTATCTCATTTTCATTATATTGGGGAGAGACTATTGTACTACTGATGTGAGCAGTCAGAATCAACAATCCAATCATTGTCATGATCAATCTTCTTTATTGTTGCACATAGAGCAAATTCTTCCCCTTTTATAGTAAAGAAGGCTTTAGCATCCCAAGAATCTTCACTTTTCTCTACTTTGTTGGAGGTAACAGTGTTGCTCTCTACAAGCGTATTGTTAAACCAACAAAATTTCTTCATGTGACCATTCTTCCCGTAGTTGTGACACTTACCTAAAAGCATTCTGCATTTGCCATAGTGCTTCAATTCTCCCCCTCTGCGAAGGCTTCCTCTGCCTTGTTGGCTTTTTTCCTTACCTTCATTTCTTTTTGATCCACCGACGGAGTGCTACTTGGAGTCTCCCCTACTTTTTCTGGTGTATAGTGCTTCCTATTTTACTTTTTATTGAAACACCTCCCATTTGTTTAGCCAAGGTTGCTTGACCAACCAACAAATTCTCAAACTCAACAAGTGATATCTAATTTCGCCATCCCTATACTACAATGAAAAAGCCTCTAAATTCTAGTCTAAAACCATGGATGATTATTCTTTTCATCCTGGTTTCCCTAATTGGTGCTTCTAGATCCAACTCAGAAGTTTCTTGGTATAATGACTTTACTCTGTGGAAGTATTGAGTGATCATCATGTCACGTTGTACTACCGACAATAACTCATTTTCTACAAGTTAGAGTCTCATATCATTCTTTTTTTAAAATAACTTGGTGAATGTATCCCAAGCTTCTTTGGGAATGTTGACATCTCAAATGTGCTCTAGCACATCCTCTTCAGCTGTTGTCTTCAAGGCAAACATTGTTTTGCCTACTTTTATCTTTCATTTTTTCAGCATACCATTCACATCCTCTGCCACTGGTTATGTAATTTCACTACTTTTGTTAACGACCTCTTACAAATTTTGGTCGTGCATGTACGACATCATACAAGTAGAGCAAGAGTTTTAATTTCGGTTATTAGGATTTCTAACTACACCAGTGACTTGGAGATCATTCATCTTACAAAAAAAAAATGCTTACTGGACTAATAAGTGATGCCTATAAATATGTGGCTTTGATACCATAATGTTAAACACCAGATGGTAATAGAATAATAGAGATAAAAGAAATTGCTTGTTGGAAATAGATTGAATTCATTAACATAACTAGAAAGCCTTACATAAGCATGACACAATAACAAACTCAAGGATATGTTCTTCAAACAGAACTACTAACCTTATTACCTCCATAACTAGAACCAACTAGAAAATAGGAACTAACTCCAAGAAAATCTAAACAAATCAACTATCACATAGAAAGTAGGAATAAAGAAATACATGATTTAGTAAAAATAAAAACATGATCTGGTATTGTATTTTAACACTCAATGCTTAATGTCCTTTAGTGTGTCCAAGAAATGCCTCTTTTTGAAAAGAATTTTAGGTCATTTCCTCACTTTTGACCTACACAGATAAATGAATAATTATTTGGCATTAAAGAAGAACTTTCATCAATTTGTAAAGTTTGACAAAATAATTTTTGGTCTTTGTATTTGATTTAAATTTCTGTTATTTTTTTCCTTTCTAACTCAAAGATGCAAAAAGTGCAAGGTAAAAAGTAGAAACAAGTTTCAAAATTATAATAGTTTTTCTGTAGATAAAGCAGAATGATATAAGAGGTAAATACTTAGTTGAAGAAAATCAAGTTTGAATGATGTAGAAGAGGAAAATCATGTTTGAATGGTGTAAAAGAAAGGTGTTTAATGCCACTCATAAATAAATTTGATTACCTTAGAAAACCCAATAGTGCTGACCCCGAATCTACCACATTTTCAAAAACTTGGAACTCATCTATACCTCTAACTCTTGTAATCTTTGGGGAAATCTGCTTTAAAGGTTTTTTTCATTTTCTAAGCTGCCTTGATAGGTTTTCAGTCTAGAATTCATAGCTCACTTTTTTTTTCTTTCCTTCCATTTCGTTTTTTTTTCTTGCTCTAACTTTTGTCTCGGCTATGTTGGAGATTTACAGCCTAGTGAGGAATTATACTTTTTTCTTTTTTCTTTTTTTTTATGAGCCAAAATTTTAATAACTTAAGGGAATTTTTATTCACTTCATATGATGTGCCAAATATCTCTTCTGTAGTGTTCAATTAAGGTAGACTCAAGTGAGACGGCTTCAAGTGACACTTGTTGTTCATCATTGTTGTCAATTTTTTTTTTAATTTTCCTTTTTGACCTTTGATTGAAGGGAGGCATCTTATTCCGTTTTAGATTGCTTTGTGAAGAACTAAGAACCTTTTTTTGTGTTGAGCAATTATAAGATACCACCAAAATCATTTAATGTCACAAAGACTATCTTCTCCAAAAGCTAACCAAAAACCTCTTGTCACGATGTCGATATCCTTTGCAAGCTTGTTTTGGCCTTCTATGATGAATGTTAAAGTGTAACATTTGAGACTCTTTTTACTAGATCTAATAGCATTTTCAAAATCACCACTATCAAACCTTCCTAGCTCTCATTTTCACTCATAAGTAGCATTCTCACATTTTTTTTCATTTATGAAATAACGTATAATGGCAAGAAAGGTGAAATGGTTGGTATAACGACAAAAAGTATGAAAAAAATGGTATAATGACGAGAAGTTTGAAATGGATAGTATAATAGCGAGTAATGTGAAAAGAATGTTCAATATTGATTTTTTAGTAAAAGACAGTGAAATGCACAGATTACATCTTTTTATTGTAAAAGTAAAGAATAGCATATGTGCATTTAAGAAAAACTACACCCTAGATTCTGGATTAAATCTAGGAGGTTTTTACTATTAAGTTGCTTTGGCAAGCCCTTAAAGATACTAGTTCACTCGAATGATTCCTTATCATTCAAAAGTGTGTGTAGATCTCTAAGTTGGATCTAGCTAAAAAAAATTCTTCTTGAAGATATGCCTTTCCAATCCACAAAAAGGGCATAAAAACTTCTCTTCTCCAAACATTGCATAATTGAAGATTGTGTTTGACTTGCTCTATATCATTATTGGAGTTAGATACGCCAACTTGGGATGAAAATTTTGAAACTTTTAAATGAATTGATTCCTTCACAGTATGAATGTATGAAAGTGATAAGTAATGTATGCATTGAATTGGTAAGCTTGATTATGTACTACTATGGAACTTCATGTTCTTATTCACATAAGAAAGATAAAAGCTAATGTAGCTTGATATATGATTTTGATGAATGAAGAAAAAATATGCTTGAAAAATTAAAAGGAAAACAAAAGAAAAATAGGTTAGTAACAAGTAAAAATGTAGATTTCCCAAAGATAAAAACAATTAATATATGAGCAAATATAAGAAAAGGAAGTGGAGCCATCAAATAAATATAAGAACATAAAGAAAACAAGTAATTAAAGCAAAAATAGTGTAAGCATGCCTATGACATTGATGAGGGTAGGAATTCTATTGCTAGTTCTTTGGTTAAGTGGGGTATCCTATATGCATGTGGGTGGTTTAACAAAAGGCTTAAGGTGGTTCTTGGATCGTATCGCTAAATTAATTGATATATCGATATCCCGACTCCTTACTCACTAGGGTTTATATAGGGAAATGATTAATTCGGGTTATAGCATTTTATGGGCCCATCTAAAGACTACCATCTCAAGAGGCAAATACTATATTTTGCTACTAAAAACCAGTAAATGCTTGCAGACCATAGCCTCACAAAGATAACAATACTCATTCTGCTTTGAAAGAATATGGTTGAGAAAGTTCGGTTGTAGAGCTTCATGTCATGTATGCCAATTATGTGCATACCTACAACAAGTAAATAGAACATTTAAGTCACACACATGAATAAGCAAAGCAAAAAAAAAAAAAGGAAACTAAGCTTTAAAGGCTCGACTTACTAATGTCCATAACAGAGTCGCCAAGCTATAATAACATGTTTTTAAGAGTCACCACCAATCTGCTTAC
Source organism: Aquilaria sinensis (assembly GCA_005392925.1). Classification (NCBI taxonomy): domain Eukaryota; kingdom Viridiplantae; phylum Streptophyta; class Magnoliopsida; order Malvales; family Thymelaeaceae; genus Aquilaria; species Aquilaria sinensis. The sequence goes on along the minus strand of SMDT01001954.1, from coordinate 46,010 downwards.
AACTTGGTTGAGTGGACACATCAAAGTGGTTTACGAGAGTTCAAGGGCTTTAAAAGTATGGCCACACTAAAACAACAAGCTTATTTTAGTGCCCAAAAATTGGCAACTTAATTTGATTTTAATTTTCTTTGCTTACTTCCAAATATGTTAATTGATTTCTCAAACCATAGATTTTAATTGAACCACCCGAATATTGAAACTTACCACTTAATTTTGCTTATTTAGTGTACATTTTAATGCTTCCAAGCTATAAATCCTATTGGACCACCTAGAATATGAATCTTTAAATTTACTTTACTTTTATTTATTTCTCTTTTGAGGATTTAGATAACTATCAATTTAAACCATAGATATTGTCAAATCACCAATATATGAATATTAAAACTTAATTTATTTATATTTTTTTTCTTTTAAAGATTTTAAGTAATTGTTCAAATCATGGATGCTATTGGATCAGCCAGATATGGATCTTAACATTTATTTTTAATTATTATCTTAAATTCTTACTGGGGTTTGACTAAACCCACACGGAATATAATTTTGCTAAAGTTGGCATTTGAGATTCATTAGATTAAATGAAATTTAAGTTCATCTTGGGGGTGACGATGGCAACCTTGGGGGATGAGTGAACAGCGGCCAATTACGTTGATGGTGGAAGATCGTGATTGCTAGAGCAACTAGTATGGTGATATTCTCTTTCTCCTCCTTTATTTGGCATTATTGAAGGGTAGGGGTGCCTGGAAACAATAGCCAGAGTTTAGACAAAATGGTGTTAGTAAGAAGGGATGATTGACAGCAATGAAGCTAGTGGCTGTGCGTTGGACAGTAAGGACGATACACAAGGATGGTGGTTGCAGGTGGGGAAGTTTAGGCTTTCTAGGGAGGAAGGTAGCGAGATAAAGGACTAAAAATGTAATTTTACCTTTCTTAAAAAAAGCTTAAGGTTTTGCTAATTTCTTAGTTTTTTCTCTGTGTTTTCTCTCATGTGGTAATCCTTATTATAGTAGATGAGTTAAATATGTGATTAACAGAGTTTTGGAGGATCAAATCTCATCCCAATCAAATTTGAATAGATTTAAATCTCTTAGGATATGATCTAGCCAAAACACTTATTTAGGTCCAATGAAACTTTTCATCTAATATTCTGGTCCCCAGTTTATGCAAAATTCAATTTAACCCAATACTTTCTAGATTTATCAAATTAGTCCAAAACTTTATAAAATTACCAGTTCTACCCTAAACTCTTGGGAGTTGGCAGTTGGCAGTTGGCAGTTTTACCCCAAAATTTGCATTTTCACCTAGAAATTTTCAAAAAACTCCATGTTTCTTTCTAGACTTTTTTAAAATTAATATCCAAATAAAATTGGGTGCGACAGTAGGGCTAAAGTCGGGTTTGTGGCACATCTTGGCTTTGATTTTTTCATACCCCACCCTAGGCCCACGAATAGCCTGCCATCCACCCATTCCCGCTGGGCCAAGTTGGATTGACCCTAGACTAGGCCCAGTCTTGGCCAGGTCAGCATGGGCGGAATACCCACCTTTATTTGTAAGTCGATGTTGTTTGCTAGGCTATTAAGTTGGATTAATGAGGTAATATTAAGTTTTGTTCATTTCCGGGTGGTACAAAGGTCATTAAGGCCCGCTCAGAACTGAGGCTAACTGCCCCCTCATTTACTTAGTACTTCTTTCTTCTTGTAAAGGATGAAATATTTTCTAGACACAAATATTAAGATATGTAATTTATAATATATATTTTTTAATTTTGGCCCTAAAACTAAAATTTGAATTTTTTTTAAGTTTTATGTAGTAAAAATTTAAATGATAATTAATAAATATTCATTTTTTATTTTTTGAAGTGAGAGTCTAAATGAATATAAAAAAAAAAAAAAGGAAAGCTTCCTTATTGGATTTTGCATAGTGAGGCTTCAAATTGTTGTAGTAAGGTGAATAGAAATGTTTCAATTTTTTGAAAAAACCCATAAATAAATACGATCCATTCTTTTTAAAATTGATGAAGTGTTTCTAGCCTGTGCCTCTTGTCTTAAATCCGTCCCTCAGCTGTTATCTTCTCCAGTTACCAACCTACAGTTTCTTCAAAAGCTGTAGATAAAGCAGTTGCAAGGAAGATAACAAAGGAAAAAAGGGTAATAGACTCAGTAGGCAACACAAGGAAAGAAAGGTAAAAAGAAAATCGAAAAAAAGATCAGGAGCTTTTCTTGAAGATGCTCTTCTATGGTCCTTCACATTGCCAGAAGCTTGCCATTTTTGCTCAGGTGACATGCTTTAACTGCAAGAAGAAGAGGGTATGCTCAGCTATGGGAGAAATGGCAAAGAAATCGCGACCGGCCGTCCCTCTTTGACTAGGTCAGGGCACCGACGGTAGACTCGGCTGTGAGAAGTCCGAATCCAAGACCCCAACCTTAGCTGTGGCTGGCTCGACTTGGGGGGTTTGTCGTGAATGGTCAAGGCTGTGGGCATGAAAGAGCGCTGCTGATAGGAGAATTTAACATGCAGGGAATAAACGAGCTGGGGCAGTTTAGTTCTGGGTCTGGGCGGGTTCCCAACCCGGAACGAACTAGAAAAAAGCTCGCTGCATTAATCCAAATTAATTGGATATAGCACATAGAGCTTTTCATTTGAATAGGAAATGAAAAAAAAAGTAATGTGTTAATTTCAATAGCAGCAAATTATACTTTTAATATAATGGTAAAAGTTGAAGGAGATTGAAAGATTACACTATTCTGAAGCCAAGGACAAATATTATTGGTTCAATTTGGCTTTCTTGTAGTACTTACAAATTGCCTCTCAAATATACACTATTAATAGATAAAGCATATCTAAGTACATATAGAAAGGTTTCTCTTCATTCCAAAAAATGATGAAGCGTATTCCTAATTAAATTCTCCTAAAACAGAAAAAACATTTCCATTTTTAAAAAGTTTGTAACTTTTAGTTTATTTTATTATCATCGTTTGATATCTCATTACATAAAATCCTTTGTTAATATTCATTAAAAGGCATACTACTTAAAACCTCAAAATAATTTTTTAATCATCATTTAAATTCTTACTACATATAACTTAAAAAAAATTTAATTTTAATTTTAGGGACAAAAATTAAAAAAAAATCATAAACTATACATATTTTAATCTTTATGTCTGAAAAAAAAAATTCAAGGGACAAAAATTAAAAAAAAATCATAAACTATACATATTTTAATCTTTATGTCTGAAAAAAAAAATTCATTACCATTTATGGAAGGGGTGAAGTATTTGCTTAAGGATTCTTCTAGTGCACCTCTTCATTGTAACGACGGATGTGTCATGTATCATACCAATTGGTTTCAACTTAATCTAAAATGATTTATTTTTATTTTTAGATTTTTTTAATTAAAACTAATTTTATTTAAAAGATAACATTATGTAGATATGATAATTCATTAAAAATAAAATTTTCATAAATTTTTCTAGCTTTATTAAAAAAATTCATAAAAATTTAATAAATAATGAAAATTTATATAACATCACGTACACGGAATTCGATAAGGCTAAATACATTTGACAACAAGATAGAGAGGGCGAGGACCGTGAGGTTGTAATTTTTCTTTGCTTAAAGATCCAATATGCGTGCAATTATAATGGCGGTCACCTGCCCGTTGGCGCCAAATAGCCCTTTTCTTTGACTAAAGAATTAAACGCAGCCACGTTGCCTCCCTACCGGCCGGCCGCTAATCCACTTCTCTCTACTTTCGAATACCCTCTATTGTTTTGCCCGGAAACTTATCAATATGACTTATACTTTATGCCTATTATTTTTAAAAATCTACATTCTCATTTTTTACATTATCTAATAAAAAAATTTTAAATTTTAATTTAAATTATATGATAACTATCTTTCAAAAATTTCAATCTTCTTAATATTTTTTATAATTAATAAATGTTTTAAATTACCAAGTCTTTGCCTGTGAATGCATTTTCATTCATGTAAATGCAAACTAGTATTTTTTTAAATTTCATTTAACAGTAAAAAAATATAAAAATTTTAATTTATTGGAATATAGTTACCAAAAAATTTAAGTTAGAATTTTATAAGTTGTTGACAAATAGTATAAAGGATGTAGGAGCTAAAGTGAAAATTTTTTAAAATAGAATGAAAAAATTATAAATTAGGTAAAACTACAGAGGGGGTTTCTGTAATTTTTCCTATTTGTTCCCTATTTTTTTTAAACTAATAACGTGGGAGGCATTTTTCAAAATTTAGAAAAAATAAGGGTTTACTTCTAAAAAAAATGGAGTTTTGTTTTGTACTCAAAAGATTACAAGAGAATATATATATATATGAGTTATTTTACAACTTAATTTACCACACATGATACATCGTACCTTACTCAACCAATTATCTAAACCCGCTTACTGGCTTTAAAGAGAAGTAATCTCTTTCACAAATTAGGATTCTAACATTTGTTGGCTAGGTAATATGGTTGTTTGTATGTCAATTAGGCTAAAAACAACAAAAAAAAAATGGAGTTAATTCTTGATAATGGATTGGCAAGAGCACATAAAATTTGATTAATGTTACTATGCATTAAAAGGTTGATACTAAAACTTTACAAGATCCCATGGAAAAAAAAAATCCTGAAAAAGTAAATTCTACATCCAATTAGTTCACATTAAAATATATTTATTGCATGTGAAAGTGGAATAAATTTCGTACAAATTTTTAATCGGTGTTACAGGTAACTAGAAAATATTTATGAAATGAAAGAAGTTCCTTGTTTGTGGGCGGTGTTTTATGATCAATCCGTCAGGGTTCCTGACCTTGTCGGTCAAGCATAGCTACTTCGTACAGTACAAAATACAAATATACAGTGATCGAGAAATTGCATCCAATGTGGAACAAACTATAATACCCACCCCCGAAAAGGGGGTACCGATGCCCCCCGATCTTAACCGTTCATCTCAGTTTTGCGGAGAAACGAGAAACTGTATGACTGGGGTAACAGGTGAGGGAGGGGAAAAAAAAAGTGATAAAAAATTTTAAAATGTAATAAATATTTTTAAAAAGTAAAAAAAAATTAAAAAGTGAAATTTCTTTAAAAAAATGATTAACTGTAAAAAAAAGTGATAAAATTTAAAAAAGTGAGAAATGTTAAAAAATTGGTAATTTTTTTTAAAAAGCTATTAAAAACAAAAAAAGTGATAAATAATTATAAAATGAAATAAATAATTTTTTATTTGCCTTTTAAACATATTTGCCAATTTTTTAACATTTATCACATTTTCTTTATTTTATCGCTTTTTTATACATTTAATCGCCTTTTTTAAAATTTTATCGCCTTTTTTTTACATTTAATCGCTTTTCTTACATTTTATGGCTGAAGTTACCTTCGTTGTGACCGGGTCACGTTGAAGGTAACTTAGATATGACCGGGCCACTTTTAAGGTAACCTAAAAATGTAACCGGGTAATATCGAAGGTACCTTCGTTGTGACCAGGTCACTTTGAAGGTAACCTAAAAAAGTTACCGGGTCACCTCGAAGGTACCTTCGTTATGACCGGGTCACGTTTAAGGTAACCTTCAATGTGACCCGGTTACATTTTTAGGTTACCTTCAATGTGACCCGGTCACATTTTTAGGTTACCTTCAATGTGACCCGGTCACAACGAAGGTACCTTCGACGTGACCTGGTCACATTTTTAGGTTACCTTCAAAGTGACCCGGTCACAACGAAGGTACCTTCGACGTGACCCGGTCACATTTTTAGGTTACCTTCAAAGTGACCCGGTCACAACGAAGGTACCTTCGAGGTGACCCGGTCACATTTTTAGGTTACCTTAAACGTGACCCGGTCACAACGAAGGTACCTTCAACGTGACCCGGTCACATTTTTAGGTTACCTTCAAAGTGACCCGGTCACAACGTTCAAAGTGACCCGGTCACAACGAAGGTACCTTCAACGTGACCCGGTCACATTTTTAGGTTACCTTCAAAGTGACCCGGTCACAATGAAGGTACCTTCAAAGTGACCCAGTCACAGTATGTGGTACCTTCAATGACCCGGTCACAACGAAGCATTGAACATACCTGTTGTTCACATTATATCTTTCACAGTTTTTGGAAACCCATCAAACACTCCAACAATGGCTTCACGCTTCCATGACCACAGTATGCACTTAGCCTATTCTATAAATATCAAATTAAAATTAAGAATATAAGATCTTAATGTAAATTGAAATCTACCCGGTAAAATAGCACATTTTTAGAGATACCTTCAACAGTGTTTTGATCACATTATCTCATTTAAAATTACATATTAAAATTATATAGTTAATGTATTCGGTTACATCTTGCATTATTTGAAGCTTTTTCGTATTTTTATAATACTATCGCTTTTCATAGTTACTTCACCATTTAAAATTATTCTCACTGCAGTTATATTTTACTGGCTCACATAATATTTATGTATTCTTTTCAATTATGTTACCACTTTCATAATGAAGGTATTATCGCATTTTCCCGGTTACATTTTATTCTATAATTTTTATAATTGTTATCATATTTTTAGATGTTTTATGATATTTTAAAAATCTGGATCATTTTTTGTAAATATTATACCCTTTTGTAAATTAATAGTCACATATTAATAATTATTATCGCATATTTAAAATTTATAATTACTTATCATTTTTTCAATTATTTATCACTTTCTATATATGATCAGTTTTTCGAATACTTTTCCCTTTTTTGTACGTTATTATCACTTTACTTTATTTAATGGTTTTATTAAAATATTTATTACATTTTACGCTTTTCAAAAATATTTACAAATTTCTTTTTCACTGTTATTGCTTTTCTATATTTAGTCGCTTGTTTTGATAATGAATCGGTTTTATATCAATATTTTCATTTTTTACTGCCATTTTTAAATATTTATTGCATTTTGTAGGTTTTGCATCAATTTTCTGTTGTCAATCGTAATAAAAAAATATTTTAACTTTTTTCAAGATTGCTAATTTTTTTATTATTTTACCACTTTTTGTATATTTAATCACTCTTTTTTATATTTCCTAACTTTTTCAAGAATTATTTCCCCTATTTCCAATTTTACTCACTTTTTTATTTTTTATCACTTTTTTATTATATTTTTCAACTTTTTTTTTATTTCGGTCCTAATTTTTTTACTCGCGTTTTTATTATATTTTTCAACTTTTTTTTTATTTCGGTCCTAATTTTTTTACTCACGTTTTTTAATATTTCTGGTATTTTATAGGTTTGGTATGAATTTTTAAACATTGACCAATTTTTTTATTTATATTTTATCACTTTTTGTACATTTAATCACTTTTTTTATATTTTTTCGCTTCTTTTAAATTTTTTTTCACTTTCCCTATTACTAATCGCTTTGATTCTATTTTTATTCATTTTTTTTTCATTTTTATCAATTTCTTATTTTTAATCAATTTTTTTAATTTTTAAACGCCTTTTTCTTGTTTCCAATCGCTTTTGTTTTCTTTTCATCGCTTTTTTTATTTTTTTCATATTTAATAAAATTTTTTATATTTGATCGCTTTTCAAAATTTCTTTTTTCACTTTCCCCATTAATAATCGCTTTGTTTCTATTTTTATTCACTTTTTTATTTTTTATAATTTTCTTATTTGTAATCACATTTTTAAATTTTTTATCATTTTTTTAATTTTTAATCACTTTTTTTCATTTTTAATCGCCTTTTTAAATTTTCAATCGCTTTTTTAAATTTTTAATCTCCTTTTTGATTTTTAATCACTTTTTTTTATTTTTAATCACTTTTTTAATTTTTAATCATTTTTTTTAATTTTTAATCACGTTTTTTAAATTTTTATCATTTTCTTAATTTTTATCTTTTTTTTATTTTTATCGCTTTTTCTAATTTTTAAACGTTTTTTCCTAAACGCTTTTTTTTACTTTTCCCATTAGTAATAGCTTTGTTTATATTTTTATTCACTTCTTTAATTTTTTATCATTTTCTTCTTTTTAATCGTTTTCTTTAATTTTTTATCTTCTAATTTCTAATCATTTTTTTTAATTTTCAAAAGCTTTTTAAAATTTTTATCATTTTCTATTTTTTTCACTTTTTCTAATTTTTAAACATTTTTCCCTGAACGCTTTTTATTTTTTCCAAACGCTTTTTCTTATTTTTCTAACACTTTTTTCCCGTTTTCATCGCTTTTTTAATTTTTAATTTTTAACCTCAATTTGTATTACATTAACCTAACATACTTTTTCTTTCTCTCACTTCATACATATAGATTCCCTTAAATATAAACTATCCAATATATTTACCAGTAAATTTATCAATTAAAATGAAAACATGAAAATAAATTTAACTAACATCACAGCAAATTTAGCACAGAAAAATTAGCAGTTAAATTCGAAATAATAAAATTACAGTAAAATATAAACTCACTGGATGTGCTGGATGAGAAACGTGAGACTCTGGTTCAAAGTAGATGGTTGTGGAAAGAAGAAATTTTTTGCGATGAGTTAGTCGCTTGATCATTGATTTACTGAAATCGCATGGTAATTGCTTAATATAATCGCACGTACCACTGTGAGACATTGTTTGTTTCTATATGAAACGTAGGAATAAGGAAATTGAGGAGAGGGAAGAGATGTAAGTTGCGGTAATTGTAAGAAATGAGGAAGATTAAATAGTGTAGTTATAGTATAGATAATAAATGATGAAGTTATTGAGGTAGATGGTTAAATTTAAAAGAGTGGTTGGGGAGGTGAAATTAGGGGTAAAATTTAAAACGGTGGTTGAAGAAGTAAAATTAATGGTGCTGGTGAGGGGAACAAAGTTAAAATATAGTTCCAGAAAAATTTAATACGTGGGACACATATTAATGGGATAATTACAATATTTTTCTAATATTTTATTTAACTTGACAACTTTACCTATATGTTTAAAAACTTATACATAACTCATTTTTATTCTATAATATTGTTATTATTCGCTTCAATAACGTTTTTTCTTCCAACATATTTTAAAAAAAATAGGGAAAATAACTAGGTTACTTTGAAGGTAACCTAAAAATAGTACCGGGTCATATAGAAGGTACCTTCGTTTTGATCGGGTCACTTTTAAGGTAACCTAAAAAGTGACCAGGTCACATCGAAGGTACCTTCGTTGTGACCGGGTCACATTGAAGGTAACCTAAAAATGTGACCGGGTCACATTGAAGGTAACCTAAAAATGTAACCGGGTCACATTGAAGGTTACCTTAAACGTGACCCGGTCATAACGAAGGTAACTTCGAGGTGACCCGGTAACTTTTTTAGGTTACCTTCAAAGTGACCTGGTCACAACGAATGTACCTTCGATATTACCCGGTTACATTTTTAGGTTACCTTAAAAGTGGCCCGGTCATATCTAAGTTACCTTCAACGTGACCCGGTCACAACGAAGGTAACTTCAGCCATAAAATGTAAAAAAAGCGATTAAATGTAAAAAAAAGGCGATAAAATTTTAAAAAAGGCGATTAAATGTATAAAAAAGCGATAAAATAAAGAAAATGTGATAAATGTTAAAAAATTGGCAAATATGTTTAAAAGGCAAATAAAAAATTATTTATTTCATTTTATAATTATTTATCACTTTTTTTGTTTTTAATAGCTTTTTAAAAAAAATTACCAATTTTTTAACATTTCTCACTTTTTTAAATTTTATCACTTTTTTTTTACAGTTAATCATTTTTTTAAAGAAATTTCACTTTTTTAATTTTTTTTTTACTTTTTAAAAATATTTATTACATTTTAAAATTTTTTATCACTTTTTTTTTCCCCTCCCTCACCTGTTACCCCAGTCATACGGTTTCTCGTTTCTCCGCAAAACCGAGATGAACGGTTAAGATCAGAGGGGCATCGGTACCCTCTTTTCGGGGTGGGTATTATAGTTTGTTCCAGGTAACTAGAAAATATTTATGAAATGAAAGAAGTTCCTTGTTTGTGGGCGGTGTTTTATGATCAATCAGTCAGGGTTCCTGACCTTGTCGGTCAAGCATAGCTACTTCGTACAGTACAAAATACAAATATACAGTGATCGAAAAATTGCATCCAATGTCCCCCGACAACTTTGATTGGGTACATTTCTGTTCCTAGTATTTAATATATTCCATTTATGAATGTGCGTGACGTGACTAGAATAGACAGCAACCAAGACGACTTAAAGAGAGAACTAGATTGACCAAAATTTAGATTATAGCTAAAATAATTGGATAATTAAAATAAAAATTTAATTTTATATTATCATATTCAAGTATAATTTTGGTGATGTATAATTTTAATTTAATCTTCAATTTGCTTCGATTGAAATCCAGTTAACTGAAATAACTGAATTTGTACTTTCCTAGTATTTATATTTGAGATTTAGAAAGAATTACGTATGTGATGGATGTTTGTTATGTGTATGAATGTGATGTTTGAATTTTGAATGAATTATAGATGTTTACTATGTGATTAAAGTGTGTGTTTAGATTGGAATATGTGATGAATGTTTGAGGTTTAGAATATATATGCATAAAATTTTATTATTTTAGCTAAAAATTGAATAACTAAATTTTTTTTTGGTTATTTTGATTTTTGATTATTTCAATTTTCTTCTATAATTCGACTTACTTGGCTATTAATTCATAAAATCAAAAATTAAATAAATTTAATTATTTAGTTTCGGTTAAAATTAAAAAAGAAAAACAATTGAGTACCCTAAAGACAAACGGGCAGCCGCCATAACAAAACTTTAGGGTTATATGAGAAGACCAAAATTAAAACAGGGTGCATTGACTCACACTTCCGCACATAGATTTGGTTGAACTAGAGAAACAACAACTGTTAATTTAAATTGTAAAATAGCTGTTGGATACTTGTTAAACAGTTTATACTTAATACACGATCTCTTAATGGTTGAAGTTAAGATTCTTTTTGTTATATTTCTCTATTTAAAGAAAAACATTTTTTTTTGTTGACTATCTACTGACAAACAGCAATAAACAATAAGAGGGAAGTGTAATTTTTTAGATGGAAAATTTTCACAAACCCTCCTCCCAGGTTTACTATAACCTACACTTATCTTTAGTATATTCTGAAACATACATTTATCTCCTCTAATCAATACTCTATCAGGCAGTCCCTTTAGTAGTTGGGGAAAAGGCATAAAAGCCCCTATTATATCTTTTTGGCGAGCCTCCTCCTCACTAATCCAAAGGAAACAGGTTTTCAAATTCACAAATTTCAATAAATCAGTGTATTTACGAGACACCTAAATTCTTTTCATATCCCCGTAGCAATAGGTCACATGGCATTTTATTATACTACTAAACTAAGCTGGTACTCGTTATAGCATAAAAACAATTGGATGACAAATGAAAAAAAAAATATTACTTTACGAATTTTAAAATTTTGTTACTTTTCTTATTTCTTGAATCCCAAATTATTTATCACCTTTACCTATTTATAGCGTAAATTGCATAAATGGTCCCTGACTTTTAATCATGGTTTCCTTTTAGTTCTTAACCTATTGAATATTCTATTTTAGTCCTAAACCTATTAAAATTGTTTCATTTTGGTCTCTCACCAGATGAAATTTATTAACTCAGAATAATTATTTGATAGAAAATTTTGAAATTCTAATTTAAATATTCGATAACTGTATTCTAGTAAATTTAAATAGTTTAATATTCTTTTACAGTAAATAGATAATTTAAATTAATAGTTTTTTTTATTTCTAAATGAAATGAGTTCAATTTATAGAGAAGGAAAAAAAGTGATCTGAATTTTTCACTAATTATAAAAAAAATTATTATACATATTAAAATTATTGTAAAATAGTTATTGAATAGTTTAAATTATGATCTAAAAAGTTGTTATCAGACAAATACTTTGAGTTAACAAATTTCATCAAATTGGGACTAAAATGAAACATTTTCAATAGATTTAGGACTAAAATAAAATATTTTAATAGGTTTAGGACTAAAACAGAATATTCAATAGGTGAGGGACTAAAAGAAAATAATGACTAAAAGTTAGGGACCATATATGAAATTTACTCCATATTTTTACTATCTTTTTTAAATTTTGTCAAGCCTCCCTAAATAACTCATATCATATATGTGAAGATGTTTTGTAGTATGATAAAAAAAAACATACAAACTTGGATTGAATTTCAAGTTTTTGGGTTGATTGAAATTTGTTTCTGAAATGTGTGTTATTATGCATAGTTTGGGACTATTAATCAAAAAAATAGTGCAATCATGTCTCCAAATGATTTATTAAATTCTTTTATATATAGTGGTTATTTATTTTAATTGTATAGCAATTATAACTCACTACTTTAAGAAGTTTGAAAATATATTCTCTAAAAAAAATCTTGGGAACTACTTCCAATTTTGTTTGGAAAACTAATTTTTGTTAAAAAAATATGATTAAAGTGTTTAGTAGGTAAATTTATTGGGAAATTGCTAGTAAAAATTTTTAATTTTTTTTTAAAAAAATTGATATCAAACAATGAAAAAGAAATAATAGGGAGAGTACATTAATGGGTTTTCAAATTTGTTGATCACACTACTTAAAAGAGTTTACTTATGAATTTGTTGTAAAAAATATAGCTCTAGGTCATTTAGCACGTAACCCATGAAAGAAAGCAAAAAGACAAAGATAGTAAAACATAGTGTGAGAGGAGAGCTTGGTGCCTCACTCAGGGTTTTTCAGTTTTTTCCCCAGCCACTTAACAGACAAACTAACGGATCTTCGATTACATAAGGGAAAGTGTAGGTTTCCTAACCTAAAGGGGGTACGTGTTGAAATTTCCCTTTTTAGATTACAGAGTGAAAATGTACAATTTTGTTTAGATCTCAAGTAGGAATGTGTAATTCACATTGAATTTTATGAGTAATTCACCAATCGACATATCACTTATTATTATTTTTATAAGACATATCACTTAATTTATTTCAAAGTTATGCTTAAAATTTGGTAGAAGAAGTAAAAATACCACTAATATTAGGTTGATGAGCTATTTTGCCTTTAATATTTTTTTATGATGTAAAATTGTCACTAATGCTATCTGTTAGGAGCAATTTTACCATTGAACATATGAAAAAAAGAGTGATAGAGCCACCAAGTATCCAATGGAAGGTATATTCAATACAAAATAAGAATATCCCATACCACATTCGCAACACGTCAACAGCTAGAAAATTGAGAAAATTTTTCAACTAGCCCATAAAAATTTGGTCAATGAACCCTAGGTACTCAACTTTGAAAATCTGCTATTTTGACCATCTTTTCTAATGGGCATGATCTCAACCGAGGCAGGGGCTACCTAATGAGAATGTGGCTACTCATCGCCAACCTTATCTTCTTCCCCATGCCCACTATTGCAGCTGCCCATGTCATTGCCAACATCTTTTCCATCTTCTTCAGCCTCATATTTAAAACCCTACCTCCAACCACTTGAACAAGTAGTGCCTACCTCGTCCACTTCCCCAATTGATTCCTAGACCCTTAAATCTTAGAAAATTTGAAAAATTCAGTTTAATTCCAAGGAAGCGAATGAGATGATGAAAATTATGGTGAAAATGATATATTTAGAAACTTAAAGTTAGAGTTTTAGGTAGAAAAACTTTGAATTAAGACTTACATTTTCTCCATTTTTTACCTTTGCTACTAAAAGAAATTTTAGAGGTAGTAAAAAAATTGCTCCTAACAGTTAAAGTTAGTGGCAATTTTGTATAAAGAAAATATTAAGGCCTAAGTACCCTCTTGGCCCTTAAACTTGACTAACTCGAACAAGTTGGTCCCTTAACCAAAAATTGGCTTATGTTAGTCCTCAAAATTGGTAAAATGTGATGACTTAGTCCCTAAAGTGAGTTAGAGTGCCACGTGTAACGGTGATAACAGAGTTAAAGTAAATAGGATGTTTTTTATGGGGCCGATGGTTTTCCAAATCAACTTAAAACCCACCGACAGCTCCTATTCCACCAGGAGATGCACCCTTCGCTGCAGTGGGTTGGGGATTGATCTTAGCCTGGCTCCATTGGAATATCCAGAATGAGTATTTAGAATGAAGAGAGGTAAGAAGGACAAAAAAAGGAAGAGGAGAAAGAAGAAAAGGTGCGACAAAGGAGAAAGGGGAAGAAAAAGTGCGGTGGTAAAGGAGAAAGTAAGTTCGGCAAAGGAGAAGAGGTGAATTAGGCATAGGAAAAAATAAGAAAAGGTGCGGCAGAGGAAAAAGGGGAAGAAAAGGTGTGGTGGTAAAGGAGAAAGTGAGTTTGATGGAAGAGAAGAGGTGAATCAGGCAGAGGAGAAAGAAGAAGAGGCGCAGCGGAAGAAAAAAAGGAAGAAGAGGTGTGGTGGCAGAGAAATAAGTGAGTTTGGCAGAGGGGAAGAGGTGCATCCGGCATAGGAGAAAAGAATAGGAGAAAGAAGAAGAGGCGGACAAAGGAGAAAAGCGAGTCCGAAGAAAAAGAAATGAGAGCAAGTAGCGCAACGGGGGAGAGAGGTGAGTTTGGTGAATGAGAAAAGAATAGGAGAAAGAAGAAGACATGCATCTGGTGGAGGAGAAATGAAGAGAAGAAAGAAAAAAAGTGTAGTGAAGGAAAAAGGCAAGTCCAGCAGAGGAAGGGTAGTAATGGATCGTGTCTAAAGGGAGGCAATGAAGGTGTTAGGTCACGTGCCACTTCAAATGGCTTAAGGGACTAACTTGTGACAATTTGCGAAGTTGGAGGATTAACTTAGACTGAGTTCTGGTTGAAGGACTAACTTATATGAGTTGGTCAAGTTAAGAGACCCTTGAGACAATTTGGCCTTTGAATGATAAAATCTCTCCATCAAACAAACATTAGTAGCATTTTTGTCCCATTCTGCCTTAGAATTTTATAATAGGTAGTATAGAAGTCGAACTCAATATAGTGAGAAGATGAGATTATCAAGTATACTTAGAAATGTAAAAAAAAAAAAAAGAATAAGAATTAACGTATAGGTCTGTTTGATATTAACGACAACAATTAATGTTAGAATTTTGAAAAACTATTTAATAATAACTTTATTTTTAACATTAGAGTTTTCATCTCAATTATTAAATAAATTATTTAAAATTCTAATCCTAATCACAAAAAATTGTTTAAAAAAAGGACCATAATGTTACAAAAACAAAACGGGGGTACTACTACGGTGCTACCATTTATTCGGAGATTTTCCTTAATGGAGTACCATACCAGTCAACATTTGCTTGAAGTTTAAAATTTGTCATTTATGCCACCTGTCTCCACATGGCAATAACATAATCACCCTTGATTGTTGACCAGCTCAACGACCAACCACAACCATCCATATCAACGAGGCGGCGTTAGCTCCTTTCCCACATTATAAAGCAGTAGGTATTTTTTTTTCTTTTTTAATACACGTGTGTATTATTTTTACTGTACATAGTATTATTTTTGTATAAAATGAACAAGGCATTATATTTTTAGTTATTTCTTATAAGGTGGGTAAAAAAAATTCATTAACTTTAACTAATATACATTTAAACATAATATTTCGATGACCTTGAGAAAAGCTCTTCATTCCAATTTGTTTGTCATTTTTTTTATTTTTTAATATTCAAAATTGCAATACAAATTGTGATTAGAAGAAAAGGCTTATTGTAAAGTTTATGCTTCATCCCACCTTACCTTATCATATGACCTATCCAAATACATTTTTTTTTTGTTCCATCTCCTTCATTTATGTGTATAGTACCATTAAATGCTAGTTTGGATTTCCTTTTAGATTCTAAAAAGTAGGTACCGCTCAGTATCAATGCTTCCGTGTAAAAAAATTACATCTTTTAACTGCGAGTAATATCGATAGGCCGTTTTTGAATTTTATAGCAGGGAAATTGGAGAGAAGTCAATGCAATTGTTGCTTCCCAAATTAAAATGAAGTCAAAAAAAAGAAAAAGAAAGGGACAAAAGAAAAAAAAAAAAAGCCGCCTTTGCAATTGCTGTTTTTGCCAAAAGCGAAAGGAAAAGACTGGAATTTTGAAGCAGCCGAAGCCCGAAGGAAGATTTTTCGTTTCTCGCTATTTGGAGCTGTAGCGGGATGAATGATTTGCAGCCTCCTCTTCCGCCCCGAGGAGAGCCGGCCGGCGATGCTTACGGCGGCGGTCTCGTCAGAACTTACAAGGCCTGGAAAGGCAGCAATGTAAGCTGATCTTCCCTCTTCTAGCTCTTTTTCAGTTCTTGATTTGTATGAGATCTGATTTAGGGTTTCGGTTGACTTACGTTGATTTTTCTTGGGGTTATTGCTCATGACTGATGAGGAGTTAAACTTTGAAGCTTTTTGCTGATGGGTAGTGGATATAATTCAAGATCAAATCGTTGCAGCTGACTGAGTTGCTTTAATTTTGGTTCCGTGTTGCTCCTGGTTGGCTGGGTTTTACTCTTTGAGGGTTTTCACAAAGTGATGGCGAATATGTTTGGGAATTCTATGCTGGGAATGGATTACTTCAGTTTGACTTGGAAAGTTTTGTGTTGGAGCTATTTCTGGGAAATGAGATTATTTTTGCTGTCCAAAGGATCGAAATGATGGTTAATAAGGCTAAAGCTTTTGAGCTTTCTGCTGAAACATCATTATTGGGGGAAATTAGTTTTAGCAGTTTTCTATGGTTGAACCTCGTTATGAGTTAGTGATATTTGTTCTTCTATTTGGCCTTACTAATGTTTTTGCAGCTAAAGTTGTGCTTTTATTTTTCCAGGTATTTTTACTTGGGGGTAGGCTTATATTTGGACCTGATGCTAGATCTCTTTTCTTCACCATCTGCTTAATTGTTGCCCCGGTATCTGTTTTCTGCATTTTTGTGGCAAGAAAGCTGCTAGACGATTTTCCAAATCACCTGGGAGTATCAATAATGGTTATTGTTATTGCTGTCACCACATGGGTAACTTCATTTTGTCCTGGCTAACCAGTTTATTATCCTTCCATTGTGCTTTCCTAGTTGGATTCGCATATGTACTTCAGTGCTAAGCTGGTGTCCATGTTCATGATCATTAATGCTTGTTAGTTCCTATGAATTGCATAATAATTGACATGATAAGCATGTAGAAGTAGTGTTTGAACCCCATCCTCAGTTTTATCCTTTTGAGTTGATGTATGTGCTTTTTTCCAGGATATAATTCTTCTTCTACTAACCTCAGGAAGAGATCCTGGTATAGTACCTAGAAATTCTCACCCTCCGGAACCTGAAGGTTATGAAGGAAATACTGAATATCGGCCTGGTCAAACCCCCCCTCTGCGTTTGCCTCGAATAAAGGATGTGGTTGTCAATGGTGTAACTTTTAGGGTCAAATACTGTGACACCTGCATGCTATATAGACCTCCTCGATGTTCTCACTGTTCAATATGCAATAACTGTGTGGAAAAATTTGACCACCACTGCCCTTGGGTTGGTCAATGTATTGGACTGGTACGTTAATTTTTCTACATTATACTTGATCCTTTTGCCATTCCTGAATACTATCAATCTATGCTAGGATAAAAGAAAGAGAAGATAATTAATATCCTGTACTGCTATAGTCTGTGACGAGTACAATATTTTGTGCTTCTCCATTTTATTTGGATACTTCTACTTTTATACTTCATCTGATATTATCCTTTTTTTTTATTTGATTTTGATGTAAACTCTTGAACATGTTAGTAGCTTCAAATGTTCTAGGTTTCAAACCCACATGCCCTAGCTCTTTTCTTTTAAGTGTTAATGCTATGGAAAATTAGAGGAACAAGTTGTGTGTATGTGCAGCCTAGTTCACCAAACACTAATCTCAGTTACTTTTTGCCTTCTTGCACTTCCTCAATGAGTTTTTTTGCTGTTACAGCACCAAGCTTATTTGTTGTATCAAACATGTCCTGATTTTGGTGCAGCGGAATTACCGGTTCTTCTTCATGTTCGTGTTCACTGCAACACTTCTCTGTTTATATGTCCATGCCTTTTGCTGGGTATATATAAGAAGAATCAAAGATAGTGAGGAGATCTCACTCTGGAGAGCAATGACAAAAAGTCCTGCCTCCATTGTGTTACTGATCTATACCTTCATTTCGGTCTGGTTTGTTGGTGGCCTCACTGTCTTCCACTTGTATCTGATCAGCACAAACCAGGTAACAGCTTTTTCCTATCACCTCACCCATGTCGAAGTCTAGCTCTGATCTAGGGTAACTTGATGATTTTGCATAGTATTGTCATACGAGAAATGTATCTGTTCACATTTGTGCATGTTGGAATTCAAGTGATCATGAACCTATTGGTTTATGTGCATCTATTGGTACATGAAAATCTGTTTTTCTTTTCCCATCCATCTTTGTTGACTTTTGTGTTGAGAAGATGTCAATTTTGTGCTTGTGTTTTGGCAGTCCACGTATGAAAACTTTAGGTACCGATACGATCGGCGCTCAAATCCCTTTGACAAAGGGATAATAAACAATTTTATGGATGTATTCTGCACTGGAATTCCGCCCTCTAAGAATCAATTCAGAGCGAAGATTTCACGGGAGCCTGAATTTTTACCTAGGATGGTAGCTAGTGATTTTCTCAGTCCAAGCAAGGGGAAAGGCACTGGTGACATAGAAATGGGAAGGAAGGCAGTCTGGGAGGAGGGTGCAGAAGAGGTAAGTGACCTTGAAGGACAACAGGAGACTGATGGGAGTGCGCATGAATATGGTGGGGTCCCTGATGTCTCTCCCGATCTTAGCAGGATCCTTCCCCCGGAGGGCATTGAGGGCCGTGGTGTCCTACACCATACCCGGCATTCTAGTCGGGGAAGGGCAAGTGAGAGATGGGAAATATCACCTGAGATTCTACCTTTATCCAGACTCGGGGAATCAAAACGAAACAACAGCAACAACAATGGGTTGGCCACAGAGAACTAGACCTGCAATTGCTGTTTAAACAGAGATGACATGATACAGTGAGACCGAAGTCAGATGATGGGTGTTACGGGTGTGATTCGAATTCGTATTTGGTTGTGGTGGAGTGCTCTAGCTTTGGGTTGTGAAATCCTACACCATTAAACATGGATGAAGTGTGCAGTGTTTGTTTCGGTTTGTTTGAGATTTGGAAATGCTATATGCCATTGCAAAATTTAGAAAATCATCATTATACTGCACCTAAATCACAACAAAGTTGGGGTTGGTGCCATGAAATTTACCGTGCCAATTAACTTTCTGAAGCTAGTAAACACTAAACACTATAAGTTCATGTAAAAGCTAAAGGATTAAGTTTTGCACCAGATGCAATTTCGGAACTTCCATCTTTATAGGTTTTTTTTTACTGGTATAGGGAAATATCATTATTTGGTTATGATTTGAAATAACTGCTATAATTATATTTCTTGTAAGATTGATATTTTGAAATTAAGAATGTTGTGAAAAAATTTCTCCATCATCCATCAGGAACAGTGAAACAACAAACATGATTAAATAAGTATATAAAAATTTAATGTGGTTTGGTTCTTAACTAGTATATATTTATCGAGGAGAAAAATTTACTTGAACAAAATATAAATATTACAGTAGAGTCATATACTTAATGCTCATGCTATCCTATAGAATCTTTACACGCCACTAATAATTTTATAATTTTACTTTCATACAATTATAATATATGAAAGTTGTGAAAGATATCTCATCCTAATCTTTTTTAGCCTCTGGACCCTCATTTTTTTTAAAATCCTTATATCATGACTATTTATAATAATTGAATTTTCTCTTATACTTAAAATCTCAAAGTGATAAGCTTTTTTGTAAACTACACAAAAACATAAATCATATTAAAATAGAAAAATTAAATCCTAGATAAATAGTAAAACTAAAATAAAATCCTAATCAGTGTATTCCTTAAGCTCCTCGTATTTGAGTAAAACGATTACTCATATATCTTCCCCTGGCTTTACCAAGAGCACAAAAAATGGACTTGCACGTTAACTGGTTGCCATTCCTTTTTTTTTTTTTGCTACGTGGAAGTGTACTGGCCTTTTAAAAGGTCTTTAATAGGCTATGTCATGGCAATTCCTTGCTAATTTCCTCATGAATTTGCTTCGATTCCATTCCACGGTTGTGAATTGGGAAAGCTCTAAAAAAATTTAAGAGCAGAGGAGATCAGAAAAAAAAAATGGCATGGAGAGGGGCGACTTGCTTCGCCAAAAGACAGACAACTTCACCTCTTCTCTCTGCATCCAAGTTTCGCCCCTTCCTTTCTCTTCCTCTACCAGCACCGGCATCGCTTCCGCGCTGCAGCCGTTCAGGTTAACTTTTTCACAAATATGAAATATCTTTATTAACCGCCTTGACTCTAGAATAGTCGGAGTCCAATATATCTTAGGGTTGTAACACAAAATTGGATATCTCGCACGTGTGAGTTGGCATCCTTCCCAACCATAAATATGATCCAATTCGTTTTAATTTTAGTCAATTGACTACAAAATGATTTATTTTTATTTTATATTTTTTTATTTAAAATTAATTTTAATTAAAAGCCAATATTATGTAGTTACAATAATCAATTAAAAATACAATTTTTATAATCTTACTAAATTTTTATGAATTTTTCTAGTTTCAAGCCTTAAACAAGAAAAATTCAAAAAAATTTAACAACATAATAAAAATTTACTTTCAAATTAATTATTGTATCTATATAACATTGACTTTTAAATAAAATTGATTTCAGGTAAAAAAGATGTAAAAATTAAAAAAAATTAGTTGACTTTAGCTCAAACGAATTGGCCTGTAATTGGTATTTTTTATACTAAGGACACAAGTTAAACCACATATGTTACATTAGTTTGTTTATTAATGTGATTGAAATTGAAGATTTCAGATTATGAAAAATGACCCTATATCTAAACTGGAAAATGTTGCCACATTAGCACATAATAAGGCGCGTCTGTAAAAATGAGGCCCAGTTTTGGTTGCTCATTAGACTGCCCTATGTATCCAGTAGAATCTAGTGTCATGTTTGGTCACCATAATCTGATAAATTTTCAGGAGTATACCGGTTGCAGACTGGAGCAGTTCAGGAGGCAACCGCTGTCCCCATGTCACCAAAGAAAGCAGACAACAATGCCTTACAAGAACCACCTTCAAATTGGAAGATTAAAATGCTTTATGATGGGGATTGTCCCCTTTGCATGCGTGAGGTCTGCTCATCCCTCTGATGTTCTTCTCCTTATTCTCAAGTTTTAGATGTCGCTTTGCCATCTGAAACTATTGTTCTTTCTTAATATTGTAAGGTCAATATGCTACGGGAGAGGAACAAGAGATTTGGTACTATCAAGTTCGTCGACATAAGTTCTGATGATTACTCACCTGAAGAGAATCAAGGACTAGATTATGGAACAGTACGTTAAGATTTTTTTTCTTATTAAATGATGTTGTTATATGGCCAGTTAAGTGGGTTCTTGCACATGATTTTGTCTTAAATCAGTGCTGGTCACATCATTTTGTCTTCATGAGATGTTTAGCTGTTAAAACCCTGCTTCGAAGCTTTGAAGATGATGGTTTATAGGTTTAATTACCAGACTTCCTCTTCACATTTTTGTAGGTTATGGGGCAAATTCATGCGATCCTTCGGGATGGAACCGTTGTTACTGATGTTGAGGTCTGCTAGTTTCCCAACTCAATCATATACTCTGATCATGGTACCACTTGCAAAAATGACATGTGGTTTAGTCTGCAAGGGATGGGGATGAAGTGGGAGATGGGGTAGGGCATGAAATCTGGACCCCTACTATATACCCATTCCTATCACCTGGAAATGAAACTTCCAACTTAGGATGTAGGAACTCTTGTGCAGACATTTATTCTCTCGTGACATATAACCAAATTCACAGAATGCTACGATGATAACACTGTTTGATGCAAATGAGAGTAATTAGGTAGTTGGCATGTTGCAATTATAACCCGCTGATATCAATGGTTAGAAGCAAAAGAAATCTAGCATTTATAGTGTCAATATTGTGATTTATTTGTCCAATCCCATACCAGGTAATGAAATTTTGATGCTAAATCCCTTATTTCAACTGTTTCATGGGGCAGATAATTTATGATTTCCTTATGCTAAGTTGATTTCTTTGTATTTGTCCTTCAAACTCTTGACTTTACCACATGAACATGATAGTTGTGAATTGCAGGCATTTAGGAGATTATATGAGCAAGTTGGTCTAGGCTGGGTTTATGCTATTACCAAATATGAACCTGTAAGCCTTCTGACTGTTTTTTTCTCACCTATGGTTCTATTGTTGTGCTTGTAACCTTCTAAACGAAGTATATGTATTGAATTTTGCAGGTTGCCAC
This sequence comes from Aquilaria sinensis, assembly GCA_005392925.1. Classification (NCBI taxonomy): domain Eukaryota; kingdom Viridiplantae; phylum Streptophyta; class Magnoliopsida; order Malvales; family Thymelaeaceae; genus Aquilaria; species Aquilaria sinensis. Next base: position 23,656 of record SMDT01001954.1, on the reverse strand, counting down.
TATAGCTGATGCCATATATGGCATTTGGGCTAGATGTCGTCTTCAAGTGACAGGTGGGTGAATCTGCAATAAATTTAAGGGGAATATCTTCTTCAGGGTACTTTTATAGCTTCCTGCCTTTTCCGAAGTTATAAACTTTGCAATAATATTCTGGTTTCAGGCCGACCACCTTTGGAAGAGATCATGGAGGCACGAAGAAAGAACAAGGTAAGCATGTTTTAGGATGAACCAACCAGAGCTTAACTTAAAAGGGCAAGACTTTTAGTTATTACTAGAAGGTCCAAGGTTCATATAGCCGCTCCCCCTTTCACTGAAGTATGTCTGAGAGATCTATAGAATTTGAAACCCCTGCATTTGTTTAGCTAACACTGAATTGAATTAACCATAAACACTATTGAGAATAGATCATCACATAACAAATGCTAAAACCGCTTAGTTTATGCCAATCCAGACAGAATTCTAATAAAATGAGCGCTTCTGATATCGTCTCAGTTATAGTTGAGAAGAAAAATCATGAATTTAATGGAAAAAACCGTAACACAGACTCTATGTTTGGAGTAGAGGGTGGAAGTTAACTAGTGTCACATTTATTGGTAATAAGCATGTTTCTGCTTTAGGTATTCAAATGCTTGTTTTCCTGTTCCAAAGTGGCTTGTGCTTTGTGTTGAGCTCATACAAATATGCAAATTGAAGGTAGAACTGCTTTCAAATATTTTCAGGATAACCTCTGCAAAGACAGCGGTAAATGTAAAGTGTAAAATTCGGGTAGCAATGGCTGGCAGGCTGATGTTTCTTATATCATGTTAACGTTTTGGTCAAGAACATCATGAATTCCTACCAGAAGATTCCCAGATTCATGAAAAGTTCATGATTCTCAGCATTTTGGTCACTTTTCACTTAAAGAAAGACCAAGTTGTAGCAGCATCTATCGTTTGTAGCTTAAGATATGTATATATCAGTTTGAGTAGATGTTAACCTTTTGATGTTTGTGTAATTTTTCATGTATCTAAGACGATTGTGTTTGTCTGTGAAAAAACTAGAGATCCTTTTAGGGTATTTGGGTTTCTCACTATTGGACTTTAGATGTGTGTACGGTTGTACTGGAATATAGACATCTGGTAATTATAGTTTTATAGATGGCCTAAATGTGCCAGTGGTCCCTTAACTTTGGTGACTCGCACGAGTTAGTCCCTAAAGATTGACTCATCTCAACTTAGTTTTTTAAGTTTGATAAATGTTGTGACTTAGTCCTGTAACTTGGAAAGTCTATGTGCCTTAGTCCTTTTAACGGTCATGGCTGCCACATGTTATTGATGACATCACGTCCTGCATCCCTGTTTCCCTTTTTGAGATGTATCAGCAACTATTGGAGGAGCCAGTCGCTGTCCATCGATCTCAACTACTAGACACATCCAGATGGGGTGGCAAGGTTGCCGAGGGACAGGTGACTCCAGTGGTGTCATTCCTATGGCTAGCTTCTACCTTCTACAGCTATTGATCTTCTCTGACGATCAACCTTCAAAAATACACCGACGACGTAAATTCTGACAAACAGACATTGAATTATGGGGGTTTTGCTCTTTGAAGGCTGCTGAAAACAAAGGAATCAATCCCATTTATCAATTGCACATAGAAAACATTTAATTTCAAAAATTAAGGCTAGGGTTTATAAACAACTTTAAAAAACCAGATTTGATTCGAACAAAAATTGAAACAAACCATGAAAAATTGAGACCTAAAACGATGGGGCTATTATTGTGTGGCTTGAATACTACAAAATCAAGTCATTCAATGGTGATTTTCAAGAACAAGTGGCACCCAAAGAGCTTCGGGAGCATTCGGCTTTAAGGGAAAAATTTCAAGTTCCATGGTTTCTAGTAACCTGAATCCTAACTGGATTCCTCTAGTCGTGTCTGAGTGAGCTAAGTAACGTCATCCATCTTACCTTCCAATTAAGGACTAGGTTGCAACATTTATCAAACTTAAGTGATTAAGTTGCAATGAGTCACACTTTAGGAATTAACTCGTGCAAGTCATCAAAGTTAAGAGACCACTGGTGCATTTAGGCCTTTATAGATTTCAAAGTGGGTAGATAGGTTAGAGCATTGGGTCTTTCTCGGTTTTAGGTTAATTTGGGCGTTGATCATATGAATGTTGGGTTATTATTGTTTATAGAGTATGGGTCTAGATTCATGTCATTCGGTTTTTGAATCATTTAGATGGATTAACTCATCTGTTTGGTCACACTCGAAGTTTGCAATACTGTTGCCGTTAGGTATATCATCTTTTGTAAATTATAGCTGCAACACATGATATATTGTGTGATATACCATTATTGATTTTGTAAACTAATATATATTAAAATATTATTTTAAGATGAAAACCATCAAATTTTCATTTTTTCACCTTTTTTCATACATTTCTCTAATCATTTTCATCATAATCTCCTAAATATTATAAATTAAAATGAGAGAAACTAATTATAACAATTTCCAAATCTCAATCATGTTAATATTATTTTCCAATTAATTTTTATTTTTAAATAAAAAATGAAATAAAATCAATATTTATATCAGAATATGTGTATTAAATATATTTGTCATTTCATATATATACGTATGTGGGACATTTGTGTATTTTGTGCAATAACTTGATAAATTGTGAAAACTTATGTACCGTTTGCAGCACACACAGAAAGCTGTATTTATACCCTGTATTTGAGAAATAGATTACATCATATTAAGAAAATTCCCTATCTCACACTAAATCAGACAGGTAGAATAAAATGATAAACTTGTTTGCAAATACCCTTGTCAACATAGACGCCCGAAAGGAACAATCCAAACGTCAAGGTAATTGCCCCTCTTATCTTAAATGTTGCGCTTTTGGATGCTTGGGGAGTTCGTTTCGCTAGTTTATGTAATGATTCTGGTATTGTTGTGTAGGCCCCTAGCCTGATTTGTTTATTTTATCTCTATTGGTTCGAATTTGAAGCAAATCTAAACACAACAATTTGATTGATTTTTGGTTACTACAAATTGATTCGGAAAAACTGAATTGCACATGAGAACCAATCTAAACTATTTAAATTATATTTTAGTTTAGTACTTGGTTTTAGGGATGATAAAATTTGATTCGATCCAAAGACCTAACCAAATTCATTTAAACCCAAGCTTGATATAACCCAATTTGATCAGAAGAGTCAATGACCTAAACCCAATTGTACTCAACTCGACTTGAACCTAAATCCGATTGAAGTAAAACTCGAGAAAACCCAAACCGAACCTGACCTGACCTGAATCTAAAATAAGCCGATGACTAAACCCGACACGACCTAATTTTAACTTAAATCAATATAAAATATATGATCTGTAAAAAATTTTGAAAAAATTATGATTTAATATATATAAATGAGTTTCTTTTATTCTATTGATTTGTTTTGCATTGTAGAGCGAGCGAGTAAGAGATGTGGGAAACGATTAGTGAAATAGTGATAAAGGGATAGAAATAATTAGGTTTTAGAAATTATAGTACCCTTTTTTTCCTATATTCTTTAAAATATTTGACTTTTTTTGAATAGTTTGAATTAAATTTATTCATATTACTCCCTATATCTCAAATTATTTACACCATTCATATTTTAACAATTAATATATAATTTTTTGTTTTCAACATTTTAATATATAAGTAAAAAATTTTATACATGAATGATAATCAAGACCTATAATTTTTAAATATATATTTTTTAATTTTTTAATAAATAATAATATAAATAAATTCAAGTCAAACTAGTCAGAAAAAGTTAAATGGAGTAAAGAAAATGGGAAGGAGGGTAATTATTTGTTAGAAAAAAAATTTAAAAGTATATATTTAGAAACTATAGGTCTTTATTTATTATTTAATATAATCATTTTTCATTTATATACTAAAATGTTGAAAATAAAAAATTATAGATTAATTGTTGAATAGTGAATATTACAAAAAATTTAGCATAGAGGGAGTATTTTATTAAATAAATTATATATTAATATATCTTCATAAATTTTATATTATTTTTTATGTCTAATTAAATTAAATTTTAATCAAAATTAAACAAAAAAATTGAATCGATTTAGTGATTTTGGCTTATGCATCAGTGAACCGAGTAAGCTCGACAATCAAGTTGAATTTGGTCTAAGACCCGATAACTTGACCTGATTGGATCCGAACCCAAATAAACCCGACCTATCTCAACCCAAACCCGAAATCAACGCGAACCCAAATAACCCGACCTGGACCCAAATTTATATTAACCCGATTAAACCTGAACCTGAATGACTTGGCCCAAACCTCATCCTACCCACCCAATTACCATCCCTACTTGGTTTTCAAATTTTAGTTCTTTTTTATTCGATCTGAGCACATGTAATTGAAAAGACTAAGATAAGGATTCATAATTTTTACATTTTTGAATACTAAAGTTAAAGAAGAATTCATAATATATGGTCCAAAGTTAAAGATGCAAAGAGAAATTGGCTTACATGTATAAGTATAGGGTTAATAAGGATAATAATAAAAATACTTATTACTTTTTAGTTTATTTGCTTTGAGATTTGGAACTAGGTACTAACCAATTTGCTACCCAAATGTGATTTCAATTTTGGACCGATCTAAACTACGTAACCAAATAAGTAAATAATTTTTTTCAAATTCAATAATTTATTTGACCTTTTCAATTTTAATCAAATAATGCTCACTTTTATTTATGGCCATTATCACATTATTCTAGAAATTAGGGTGTCAAAAGTATGAAGAAAAGTTTTTTTTTTAAAACAGCATATAGAGATACTCGAGGTGAGGTGATGTACAACAACTATTGACATATTTCTCATAACAAAAATGAATGATATGGTTTTGAACCTTTTTATGATGCATAAACATATAAAAGCTTAATTAGACGTCATATCTTCTTATAGGACTTCAAAGCTATCCGTATGAGAATTGGTTTATTTTCTCCTAACATTCTAAATGACACTTGTTACTTGTATAGTATGATATTTTCATGTCGGAATTAAGATTTCCATTTTTTTTTAAGTATATGAGAATCACTATGACATGGTATGAAAGACTTCTCTAATATGAAAATTGACCACTTTACATGTATATTAGGGGTCATGCTGTAATTTGACAGTGTAGTAATGCACAATACTTGGGTGGGATTTAATCTTTTGTTTGGGTTTGTGGTATTCGAGCTCTTTAGTCATTGGGTTAAAGTGCTGTAGATGACCACAATTTTTTACAAATGGATCATATTCTCACTTTAACTACATTGTTAGATTATTTCTTGTTGTTTTTTAATATCCAACCCTCTTTTCTAAAATTGAACTATTGACCAAACTATTAGAATGTTAAAGGGTCATGGTCCAACTGGTTAAACTACGAGGTCAAAGCCTTGTCCATAATTATGTGGTTCATGGATAAGGATTGGAAGGGACTTATGACTTAATTCGTTAAGAAGGCTAGAGGAAAAAAGCCTTAAATACTTGTCTTAGCAAAGCCTAAAAACACTAAGCCAGAGCTTGTTGATCTAGCTCGGAAGAGGCCCTTGGATGTTCTTGTTTTTGCATGCTTTAGTCGCTTGAAGACTCTTTAAGCTTCAGATGGTGGACAGAATTTTTGTTGAGTAGATTGTCGTAAAGCGTCAATGATTTCAAGGTCATGAGGTTCCCAATTTTAACAGAAATGGAGCCTCCCAATTATTTCTACTTATAATGTTTGAATTCTACTAAGCCACAGTTCAAAGCAATTTCTGGGTCACCAGTTTTGAATGCTTTTGTTTGTTTAACTTCGTCCCATCTAAGCCAAAACTAATAAGGATATTGTTTATAGTTGAATTAGTTTGACCAGACAGTCTTATCTAATTTTTACAATCATGCCTTTTAGCCTAAAAACTAATCATTTGTTCATATTATACATACATACACACATGCGAGGAACATCTTAATTTGTTTTGTTCTTCTTTTAATTTTACTCCTATTAAAAGAAATGTAAGAGCAAGGGCATAAACACGTTGTTTTAGGTGGGTGCAAAAATTGGAAAACCATTTTATAGAGTTTTGTTTAATTAGAAATCTTGTCAATTCCATTCCTTAGTTTCAATTATTTGACAATACTTACAAAATACTGAGCCATTTACCTTTTATGATTTAATTTTTATTTGTATTATTAATTTTGAAAAAAAAATTAAGCTTTTATCTACTATTTATGAATGTAAATTTTGCACTTATATAATAAAATGTTTAAAATAAAAATTATAAATCAATCATTAAAAATAATATATGGCTCAAAGAAATTAAGAAAAACTTATTACTAGTAAATAAGGTTACTAATCATTAGCCTTGGGTAATTAAAATGTCTACCTCCAACCCCATTTAGGAGGAAAGGATATGATTACTGGATTTTAAAATTAGAGAACGTGATTAACTTAATTGGGATTTACTTTACAGTGATATTTAGCTACCAAAAAGCTGATTGCTTCAAATGAATTCTGTTGCAGTAACAAATCTACTAAGAGAGGCAAGGGAAAAAGTATGCATGCAAAATTTTTATATTTATATACCTAATTCAAATTTTCCTAGTTTTAATTTTTATTTATCTTAAAATAGGTCAATACTCTTAAACTGTGTGCTAGATTGAAATCGAGCAAAGAAAACAAGACGAAGGGAGTATATCCCTAATCATTTTAATCATAATTTCCTAAATATAAATTAAAATGAAAGAAACTAATTATAACAATTTTCAAATCTCAATCATGTTAACATTATTTTCTAATTAATTTTTATTTTTAAATAAAAAGTGAAATAATATTAATATTTATGTCAAAATATGTGTATTAATTATATTTGTCACTTTATACATGTACATATGTGATACATTGGCGTATTTAGTGCAACAACATGATAAATTACGAAAACTTGTGTACTGTATATACATACTCATGGTGAACAGTATTTGTAACCGGTATTTGAGACATTGGTTACACCACACTTAAGAAAATTCCCTATCTCACCCTAAATCAGACAGACATAGTAAAGTGAGAAATTTGTTTTTGGATACCCTTGTCAACATAAACACTCAAAAGGAACTGTCCAAGCATCAAGGTAATTGCCCCTTTTTCTTAAATGTTGTGCTTTTAGATGCTTGGGAAGTTCTTTTGGCCTATTTAAGTAATGATTCTGGTATTGTTTTATAGGCTACTAGCCTAATTTGTTTTTTTTTATGGTAATCAAAAGCATTTGTATAAATATAAGGGTAGGAAGTACATTATAGTTAAAGGAAGAGAATGTCTACTTTTCTGAGATCTGGAAAGTCACCAAACTAGCATAACTAGTATTTTATAAGAAGTTTGATAAAAGTAATATTCAAACTCCTGACCTCCACCTTAGTGTCATAAACCTTAACAACTTGCTTAGTGTCATAAACCTTAACAACTTGATTAAGGCTTTATGACTAGTTTGTTTTTTTTGTCCATGCTTTCACTTCACAAAAGAGATAAGCATGCAATTCACACATCTATATATAGAACAAGCAGCTAATAGGGTGTGCATTCCGTTGGTTGGAATTTGAAGCAATCTAACACAACAATTTGATTGATTATTGGCTTACTACAAATTGATTTGAAAAAACTGAATTGCATATAAGAACCAATCTAAATTATTTGAATTATATTTTGGTTTATTGGATTTTCCAAATTTTATTTTTTTACTGGATCTAAACACATGTAATTGACAAAAAATAAGAGAAGGATTCATAATTTTTACATTTTTTATACCAAAGTTAAATGAGAATTCATGACATATAGAACAAAGTTAAAGATGCATAAGGAAATTATCTTATATGTATAAGTATAGGGTTAATAAGGATAAATAATAAAAATAATTAGTACTTTTTAATTTATATGCTTTATATTCAGGCACTACGTACTAACAAATCTGATACCCAAATGTGAAATTCAATTTTGAACCGATCTAAATCAAATAACCATATAAGAAAATAATTTTTTCAAATTTAATAATCTATTTAACTTCTTCAATTTTAATGGAATAATAATCACTCTTATTGATGGCCATTATCACATTATTCTAGAATTTAAGGGTGTCAAAAGTACAAAGAACAATTGTTTTTTTAGATAAAATATAGAGATTGATAAGCTTATATTTATTATATTTATCTCTCACATATTTAGTATGTTTTAATATGTTTTGAACCTTAAATATATATTTTGAGTATGTTTTATAGCTTAGAGTATATCTAGACTTAATTGATTAAAAGTGGATTTAATTACAATTTTACAAGTTTTAATTTGGTTGTATTCTTTCAGGATTCTAACAGATTGGCGATGTTACAGTAGAAAAATCATATCTTCAGCTACAGAGATCAGAATCAAGTGATTATTAATTCATTGGAAAGCTAACATCTGGAGCTACAAATCACATTTAGACCATGGAATCCAGTTTTCACATTAATAGTGTCAAATTCAGCTTCAAAGTCGCCATTTGCAAGTCATCGCTGGTTAAGAAGTAGTTGCAGTATTTTGGGTATATCTTTGGCTGTAAATGTCCATTTTATATGATTCAGGTGTCATTTCGAAGATAAAAAGGAGCGCTACTACTTTCATGCTTTTCATTTTGAGAAATAGTGACTGCATCAAGGTCGAATCTTAGCTTGAAGTTGATGCTACTGTTCTGGAGAATTGCTTGGCTGACAACTTTGAAACCTTCTAGTTATTTTGAATCTTTTTATTTGTTTGGGATACTTTTGTAACAATATAGAAAGTTTGGGAGTTTTTATGAGCTTAGCACACTAGGTTTGTTTTTCTTTCGGTTTAAAAGCGTGGCTGCTGCAAGAACTTCCCCCTCCCCTATCTCTTTCAATAGTTTTAGTTTGTTTTTATTATTATTGTTCTTTGTTTTTTCTTCCAAACATAAGTGAATAATTTTTCTGGCTCAGTTCTAGAGACGATTTCCATCGCTAACACCAGTTGTGAGAATTGATTTTACTTGTTTAAATACTTTTCAAATTCAAGTATTTACTTCTTTGTTGTTCAGATTTATTGCAATTAATTTTCTTGTTCTCGCTTGTTGAATTGGTTATGCGATTGCAAATTTGTTTGATTTTCTTTCAACCACTTAGGTGAAGAATTCAATTAGAAGCAATTGAATTGATTAGGATTTCTTTTATTTCTAGTTAGTTTATACGAAGAAGTAAGGCATGTTAAATTATTCAAGCTTTTGGATTATTACCTGGAATCAACTTTTGTTCATTATTCTTAATGCTAATTTTGGGTTTATTAGAAATTGCTTTTCAATATCTGGTTATTCAAAATTAAGAAATTAATTTGAAGCTTTTTCTGATTAATTTTACTATTGAATTCTTTGAGTTTTTTTTAGCTTTAAAGAGAATTCTATTTATTTGCCTGGATTGAAGAAAGATTTTCTTTCAAAGATCAACTGCATAATTGGAATGGAAAATCAACTATGAACTGAGCGTTTTTAGTATTGGTTAATTTTATTTTGATTCTACAGTTAATTTAATTAGCGTTCAATTCAAGAAAATCCCCTCCCAACATTTTATTTCAGTTTTCTGATAAGAAGCTTTCGGTTAAGAAATTTCTCTTGGGATTCGACTTGGTTTTCACTGCTAGACTACAAATTTATTGATTCTGAGTTGTTAGGGATACCATAATTATTTTTTGCGGTTTCGACGATGGACCAAAAATTTGGTGCCGTTGCTGGGGAGATTTCTTCATCTGTTAAAGTTTCTTATTTTTTTTTTCTTTTCTCTAGTTTTATTTTTCAATTTTTTTTATTTTCACAATTAATTTTCTTGGTCAGCAGTACTTTTTCAGATTGGAGGTGAATCGAACCATATGGGACAACAAGTTGGAGTCAAATTCTAGGCTACGAATCATTGTGGAATCACCTCTCAAGGTGGTACCTTTTCTTTTCCTCAGCTGTGATTTTATTGTAAACATTGAGGACAATGTTTGATTTAAGTGTGGAGGAGTGGGTAGCTTGAACAATAATTTTCTACTTTTAAAATCTTTGAACCAAAATTTTTTTTATTCATACTTTTAAGCATCGATATGAGTTATGTAGATGATTTCACCTTCTTTGTTCTTGAATTCTTAGCTTGAGTATTGAGTTAGTAATTTATTAGTATTTATGTAACTCTCAAATTTTATTTTTAAATTATTTTTGCAATATTTAATCAAGCTAGTTGATGGTTATCTTAAGAAGTTGATTTTTTTTTTATCAAATTTGTGTACTTAGTACATTGATATAAACCTTGTGAGAATATGAGCTTATTAAGTTGAATATGCAGTTTGTTCGGTTGATGGATGATTTGAATCACTTGAGAAAAAACATAAAAATTGTTGTTTGGATTGTTGCATTTTGGTAAAAAAGAAATTTTCTACTCCGTTATTCTGGGTATTGAAGTAGATTGGAGTCTTCTCTTAGGGCAAGAGTCGATCACTGCTCGAAAAGGTATTAGAAACATGAGTATGGTCAAAGACCACTTTGAAGTTGTGTCGAGTTAGTAACTTGGGTATGGTAGAGCCCCTATTATACACTCACTAAACGGCGGACTACAAGAAAAAGAAAAAATGAAAAAAAATCAAGTAAAAAAAAATAAAAAATAATTTCTCAACTGATTTCTTATTTTTCGTGGGTTTGTGGTAAGACCGGTAGTACTTTTTGAGTTCTTATATACTTGGTTTGATCTCTTTACTTCATGCAAAAGTTTGATGTTTTTCTCAAATTTTCAATGGTGATTGTTGTTAGCTTGAGAAGAAATTGTTTTCAAGGACTTATTTAGTTTTAAGTTGCTATTGTTGAGTAGATTGCTTGCTTAATTCCTCTTGTTAAGTTTTTCAAGACCCTTGGATATGAATTATCTTACTCAGTTTAGCTCAAAAGTATGTTTCTATTTTGAGTTTTGCCCGGGGACGAGCAAAAGATAAGTGTGAGGGAATTTGATAAGCTTATATTTATTATATTTATTTCTCTCATATTTAGTATGTTTTAATATGTTTTGAACCTTAAATATATATTTTGATTATGTTTTGTAGCTTAGAGTATATCTGAATCTAATTGATTGAAAGTGGATTTAATTGCAATTTTACAAGTTTTAATTTGGTTGTGTTCTTTCAGGATTCTAACAAATTGGTGATGTTACAATAGAAAAATCATATCTTCAGCTACAGAGATCGGAATCAAGTGATTCTTAATTCATTGGAAAGCTAACATTTGGAGCTACAAATCATATTCAGACCCATGGAGCCCAGTTTGCATGTTAATAGGGTCAAATTCAGCTTCAAAATTGTGATTTGCGAGTCACCGCTAGTTAAGAAGCAGTTGCTGTATTTTGGGCATATCTTTAGCTGTAGATGTCCATTTTATATGATTCAAGTGTTGTTTTGAAGATAAAAAGGAGCTCTACTACTTTCATGTTTTGCATTTTGAGAAATAGTGACTGGATCAAGGACGAATCTTAGCTTGAAATTGCTGCTACTATCACTACTAAAAAAACAAACTTTTCCAACGGCCTAACTTCCAACGGCCTGACCGTTGGAGAATATCCAACGGCTTAAGCCGTTGGAGAAAGAGGAAAAAAATTTCCAACGGATTGACAGTTGGAAAAATTAGGAAATTGAAAAAAAGATGTATTTCCAACGGCTCTAGCCGTTGGAATTAAGTATATTGATTTTGAAGTTGTTTCCGAGAATATCCAACGGCTTAAGCCGTTGGAGAAAGAGGAAAAAAATTTCCAACGGATTGACAGTTGGAAAAATTAGGAAATTGAAAAAAAGATGTATTTCCAACGGCTCTAGCCGTTGGAATTAAGTATATTGATTTTGAAGTTGTTTCCAACGGACTAAGCAGTTGGAAAATGAAGTTACAGAAATCAGTGTTTTAAGTAAGTTTGAAAATTTTGAAAATTTGAATTATTTCCAACGGCCTAAGCCATTGGAAAATGAAGTAACAGAAATCATCGTTTTTAGTTAGTTTGAAAGTTTTGGAAATTTTGATTTTAAAGTTGTTTCCAACGGCCTAAGCCATTGGAAAATGAAGTTACAGAAATCAGCGTTTTAAGTAAATTTGAAAATGGTGAAATTTGAATTATTTCCAACGGCCTAAGCCGTTGGAAAATGAAGTAACAGAGCCAAATGTTTTCAGTAAGTTTGAAAATTTTGGGAATTTTGAATGATTTCCAACGGCCTAAGCCGTTGGAAAATTGAAATTGAAAACGCACCGTTTTACGTGAAAATTTGTAAAGGCCTGAATATTATTTCCAACGGCCTAAGCCGTTGGAAAACTTAAGTTGAAAATGCACCGTTTAAGTTGTTAATAAATTCCCCCCCAGCTCGCGACTTCATCTTCTTCGTTTGGTTTCCTCTTCCCTCTGTCTGCTCTCTTCCTTCACTCTCTGTCTCTACACGCACACACAACACCTTCCTCAAGTCTCCCAGGACCGGATTAACGTCGCTCAGAGCCTGATTTGTTGGATCTGGTGGTCTAACTCGTAGATCTGTAGGTAAGTGTATGGATTTTTCGTTTTGTTCGTTTCGGGTTAAATTTTTTTGGTTTCGCTTTTCATGGTTTTTTGTTTAATAACTGTAATGGGTGTAATTTTTGACTTGTTCTAGCAGATTTGAAGGAAGAAAGAACGCATTTGAAGGAAGGATTTTGAGGTATTTTCATTTAATACGTATTTTTATAATTTTTTAAATTATTTATCCGAAAAATGCTTTAAATCTTTCTTATGTGATTTGAAGTGGTTGATGGTTGGATGTGAGGATTTGCTAGAACACCCATTAGAATTTTTAATTTTTACCCATTTTGTTAATATTTTTATTATTTTCGGGTTTTTAGGGTTAATTTTACAGTTTTAGTTTAATTAATAATATTTAACTGGGAATATGTATATAAGGTTTTAAGTTTTGGAATTACTAGAAATGTTCAAAGTAGTTATACTTAACTAAATTTGTTTGATTAAAATTGACCTTTAATAAAATATGTGTCAATCATAATAATATTAATAACAATAATAATAATAATGATAGTATTAAGAATAATAATAATAGTAATAACAGTAATAAAATAATAATAATAATATAATAGTAGTAGTAGTAGTAGTAATAATAGTAATAATAATAATAATAATAATAATAATAATAATAATAATACAATGTAAAAAATAAAAATAATTAAAATAGTAATTATTGTACAAAGTTACGAGCTAAAAAATCATAATAATGATATTAATAATTATAATAATAATAATAATAATAATAATAATAATAATAATAATAATAATAATAATTAAGTAAGTTGAAGTCTACTCAGAGTGGTACTTAATAATAATTTCAGTAATAATAATAATACTAATAAGTAAATTAGTAATTATTATACTAAGAGAAGTTATAATAATAATAATAATAATAATAATAATAATAATAATAATAATAATAATAATAATAATAATAATAATAATTAAAATTATTATTATAGTAGAAATTTTATAATAAAAGTAATAATAATAATACTAGTAATAATACTACTAATAATAATTTAATAAATAATTATTATTATTCGAAGAGAAGTATGAAAATAATAATAATATTAATAATAATAATTATTATTATTATTATTAATTAAAATAATTACTATTATACTAAGAGTGGTAGTAGTAATAATAATAGTAACAATAATCATAATAATATTAATTAAAATAATTATTATGAAACTTAGAATTACTATAATAATAATTATAATAATAATTATTTAAATAATGATGTATGGTTCGAAGAGAACAAAGACAATAATAATATGACTACGAATAATAATAATAATAATAATAATAATAATAATAAACCCAACAAGTTTAGTAATAATTATAATAATAATTATCTATACTATGGATGGAATGCCATCTTATGCTATGTATATTTTGGAGTTATTAATATTTGGTGTTGAATTTGCTTTCGGATTTGATGTGCATAATAAGCATGACACATGAAAAACTATGTTTGTAAAATTTGAAAGATGTGGGCTTCTCGGTTGACATGAATTAGAATGCCACACTTGTTGAACTCACACACCCTAAACACTTAAGTATAATAGTGTCTATGCCTTGCTGTTGTTGCATGTAACCTCATCAGCCTGTCCTTGAAATGCAAGTAATTGACTATAACAAGTGGACATACCCTCCCAGGCCTTAGCCTCATGAATAGTAGAGTAAATCAAGTATAAGAAGTATGGCCGAGCCATAAAGAAGTAAACCACTATAGTTGTGTTAGAGGTACCTAGATGATAGTTCTTCGAACTATAGATGAGTAGTAGTAAAAATATTAATTTTAATTCAGTGAAATATTAATGCATGGCATTAATTATAATATGTTGGCTATTAATATATAATTTCCATTGGTAGGACTCCATGGAACAAGAACGTAGTTGGATGTATAGTAGTCTTTATTTACCTGGGCGAGTTGGGTACAAGGAGGAGTGGGAGACAGGGGTTGAGCAGTTCATAACATTTGCTTGTAGTAATCCAGGTCATATGGATGGGAACAAAATACGTTGCCCATGTAGGAGATGTAAAAATTTGAGGTTTAAGGATTGTGATGATGTTAGAGTGTATCTATATAAATGGGGATTCATGCCTTATTACACTAACTGGACAGCTCATGGGGAGCCGTTTAAGGACCCGTCTGATCAGCCGTTTGATAATTGTGGTTGGTATGAGCATGCTGAGTGTAGTTCACATGTAAACCCATATGCTCGAATGATATTTGATGCAGTTGGACCAAGTTCCCATCAGAATTTTACTGAAGTCGATGAACAACCTAATGAAGGTTTTAGACGGTTTTCTGATTTATTGTACTCGGCGACTACACCTCTTTGGGATGGATGTGAGACGCATTCTGAGCTATCTGCTGCAGTTCGTTTGTTAAACCTTAAAGCAGAATATCATATACCAAGAGGGTGTTATGATGGTATTGCGGCCTTGATGAAAGAGACACAGCCAAGTGACAGCAAGATGCCGTCGAATTGGTATGAAACGAAGAAATTAGTTTCACAACTTGGTCTTGCGCATCTAAAAATTGATGCTTGTGTTAACGACTGCATGTTGTTCTGGAATAATGATAAAGATGCTACACACTGCAAGTTTTGTGGTGAATCTCGGTTTAAGTAGAGAAAATGTGGACGGGGTAAAGATAGAGCAAGAAAGACCATGCACCATTTACCACTAACTCCTCGTCTTCAGCGACTATATGCTTCACTTTCAACTGCAGAGTACATGAGGTGGCACAGTGAGCATCGATCCGAGCCAAATGTTTTAAAACATCCTTTAGATGGGGAAGCATGGAAACATTTTGATTCCACATACCTGTGGTTTGCTGCAGAGCCCCGAAATGTTCGCCTTGGTGTATGTTCTGATGGTTTCGTTCCGTTTGGAAACTCTGGTAAACAATATTCATGTTGGCCGGTCATCGTTACACCGTATAATTTGCCACCGTGGATGTGTATGAAGAAACCATATATGTTTTTGACTTCATTGATACCGGGCCCTCGGAATCCACGTCAGAACATTGATGTCTATTTACAACCTCTTATTCATGAATTGAACCAGTTGTGGGAAGATGGTGTCCAAACATGGGATGTATCACTTAAACAGAATTTTCAGCTCCGTGCTTCAGTTTTGTGGACCATCAATGACTTCCCGGCTTATGGGATGTTGTCAGGTTGGATGACTCATGGGAGATTATCTTGTCCTATTTGCATGGAGCAAAGTAAAGCCTTCCAACTTGAGCACGGGAGGAAAACTTCCTTCTTTGATTGTCATCGACAATTTCTCGAGTTGGATCACCCATATAGAAGAAACAGAGTTGGCTTTAAGAAAGGAAAAATTGAAAAATCATTGCCTCCTGAGCGTCTTCCGCCTGAAACAATATTTCAACGTATCTCAAATTTGCCATCTGTTGTTCAGAATGGAGAGGTTTTAACCATACCAGGTTATGGTAGAACGCATAATTGGTCAAAAAAAAGTATTTTCTGGGAGTTGCCTTACTGGAAGAATAATTTAATCCGCCATAATTTGGATGTGATGCATATAGAGAAGAATGTGTTTGACAATATATGGAATACAGTGATGGATGTGAGGAATAAAACTAAGGACAACATGAAGGCTCGTAAGGACATTGAGATGTTGTGCAGTCGATCAGAGCTAAATTTAATTCCTCAAGCCGACGGCGAGCATTCAAACCCAAAGCAACATTTACACTAAATTCACATCAGAGAACTGATGTGCTCAATTGGGTTAAAACACTTAGACTCCCAGACGGGTATGTATCGAACCTTGGGAGGTGTGTGGACAGTAATGTAAGTCATATGTCTGGTATGAAAAGTCATGATTGTCATGTAATGATGCAGAGGCTCCTCCCAATAGCCCTTCAAGCGTTACCTGAAAATATATGGAAACCGTTGACTGAGTTAAGTCAATTCTTCCATGATTTATGTTCTCCAGAGTTAGATGTGAATCACATGGTGGAGTTAGAAGCAAATATTCCAGTAATACTTTGCAAGTTGGAAAGAATTTTTCCACCTGCTTTTTTCGATTCCATGGAACATTTGCCGGCTCACCTACCTTATGAAGCCAGGGTTGGAGGACCCGTTCAGTATAGGTGGATGTATAAGTTTGAGCGTTGTATGCATGACCTAAAAATGAAGGTATCAAATAAGGCTCATGTAGAGGGTTCAATTTGTGAAGCGTATCTAATTGAGGAGACCTCAACATTTTGCTCTCACTACTTTGAATCTCATATTCCACATATGGCTACTAGAGTACCTCGTAATGATGATGGCGAACAAAGACAATATGATGAATCGGTGTGGTCTATCTTTAGATACCCGGGTCGTCCATATGGTGTCTCGAGATATCGATATCTTGATGACAATGAATTGAGGGTTGCTACTGCATATGTCTTACTGAATTGTAAGGAGGTGAAGCCGTACCTCGAGTAAGTGCCATAACATATATTTCCTTTATATATTCTACTCTAATAATAATACTTTTCTTCCTTTATACACTTTAATCATCTAGGTATATGCTAAAACGACCTCTATGTATATCTTGTAGTTTGTTTGTTGACGAAGTGCGTATGCATGCACCAAATATAGCAATGTCGGACCTGGATGTCTACATTGAGAATAACTTTGGTACATGGCTTAGAAACTATGTAAGTTACCTACACTTTCAGCTACTGTCATATTTTGCTTCTCAAGGGAAAGAAATATTCATAAAATTTATGATATGTAACTAGGTGAATGATGTGCGCAACAATATCACGGGCCGCTTTTTGTGGGATGTTGCGTGCGGGCCATCACGTTGTGTCGAGACTTGGCCTGTTTATTTCATAAATGGGTACAAGTTCCACATTAGCGACTGGGGTCGTGACAAAGCAACATTTAACAGTGGCGTGTGCATAAGGACTTCAGGATCAAGTGAGATTGAATGTGATTTTTATGGGGTGTTAGAAGAAATCATTCAACTTGAATATCCTGGATGGCCACAGAAACATGTTGTATTGTTTAGGTGTGCATGGTTTGACCCTACTCCAGACCGTGGCACTCGGGTCCATAAACAATATGGTTTAGTTGAGGTTCGTGATGGTCGCCGATATGGGAAGTTTGACCCGTTCATTCTTGCCTCCCAAGCTGATCAAGTTTACTACACCCATTACCCAACAAAGTCACGTGAAAAAACAGGGTGGTTAGCCGTTTTGAAAATCAAACCTAGACGCATCGTTCATTATAATGTTAATGACATCGATGATGCATTTCAGGAAGATTTTGAAGGTGGCCTGAACAATCCACCCATAATTATGGATGACCCAATCGAGAATTTAGCTGAAACAGGAGTGGGGGAAGCTGTAGACGATGACATGACGAACAGGGAAGAAACTTTGGAACATGACGATGAATCTGAGGAAGAAGACGCCATTGAAGCAAGTGATGAAGAAGATGAATTTGAATCTGAGGAAACTGAGAATAGCGATTCAGAGGCAGGATCTGAGGACGATGACGTCCATTGACTTTCATGTTAACGTGCAATTACTTATAAAATGTAATGTGAACGTGGAATAATTTATAATCATAATATGACTACGTCTAAATTGACTGTGATGGGTGCATTTGCAAGATCAATACTATTGGCCATAAATAATATTTGTAAAATTTTGTAAGGTTTTTAATCAAATTACAGATGCCACCTAAAGGAGATGCGACGTATACACGTCGCCCAGGGAAAGGCCTATTTCAGCAGTTCAAAGAGGCGTTAGCAGAGCCACTTGCCAGACATGAAAGGGCAGGCCAATCACATTCCCGACATTCAGCTTCGCGGCCTATAATAGAAGAAGATGTTCTTCCACATCCCACAGAATGTCCTGATGATATTGGCATTCCTCCAGTCCGCCGTAGTGCTAGTCGATCGACTCCCGCACCTATACCTTCATCCGATGGAGGGAATTCCATTGGTCAGTCAGCGGTATCCGAAGTCCCGAATCAGGGTCGCTTACGGATCAGACCTTACGGTAACACGTAAGTAATGTATCATTTTAAACAAGAATAGTTTATGTTACATGCAGTTCATTTACAATCCAATGAAAACAATAATAATTGTATTCGAACATGCATTCCATAAAGCTTCCTTCCATTTAGAGCAACACGAATGGTGACTAGATGCTTCACCACACACTTCAAGGGACATCATGATTGGCCGAGCGCAAGCCCAATTTATATTCAGGAGTGGTGGCGAGTATTTGAGGTTTGCACTTAAAGTACACATTCAATTTTCAGCTTTATAGAACATCTACATAACTATTACACTCCTTATATTTTATTTTATGTCTAGGGTTTATGTGAGTGGGATCCAGCCCACCATAATGAGGTCTATCGCGTTTGGCATATGATGGCAGCTAATCATTATCGATCGACGCTGGGTGACATTCGCCGCGAGAAAAATCTAGCGAAACGGCGAGGACGGGCATCATTTATGACCGATGCACAGTATGCAGAAATGGAGGAATGGTGGGCTTCAGCAGAGTTTCAGGAGAAATCTTCTCGGGGTAAGACAATGCGAGCATCGTCATCGCAGTCGTCTAACTCCACTGGTGGATATAGTGCTACTTATGCAGGAGACTCTGTTTCAATTACTGAACACCGAGAGCGAATGGTAAAACTTATGAACCTCTTTTACACATAATTCAACTTATTTATGGTGTAATAACATTAATCTTACTAACATCCAAATGTAGTGTGAAAAAGATCCGGAGAAGAGGGACCCAGGCTTGTTCAAGGTTATGCAGCAAACTCACAAGAAAAAGAGCGGGGAATACGTCAACAGGCGTACTGAAGAAGTGGCGGTAATAATCATGTTATATAAAATTACCTTTTTACATACCAATAAGTATCGACTTACTAATAAATGAAGTTGTACCCTTATGAAGGCAAAGGTAACTGCTGAGATCGAGGAACAAACACAGCAAATGGAAGAGGAATGCGTCGCACATGACATTGATGAGGCAGCGATAATGAGTGCAGCTGCGGGTGGAAGGAAGAAAGGGCGTGTATTTGGTCTTGGATCAGAACAACATGTTGTGCTTGGACGACGACGACCAGGGAATATTCTTGCAGCACATGTTGATGTCACTCAGACGCCGGAGTTCACTGAACAAGTTGAGCGAGTGGTTGCAGAGCATACAGCACAATAAGCATCATATTATGAGCGGAAGTTGGAGCGACTGAAGAGGAGACAACGAGCGGAGCTAGAATACATATGTCAACGAGTTGGAATTCCTCAGCCCGCGCATCCTGACAATGATATTGATGCCTCGGGATCCGATGAAGAGTAGATCAGGTATATCACTTTACTTTCTGTGTTTATCAACAAACAAACACTTTTTAGGAGAATGGAACTATGTAATTTCAATTATGTATGTTTTTATGTGGATTTGTAACTATATTTGTGTCATGATATTGTAATTTCAATTGTGTATGCTTTTAATGTGTATGTTTTTATGTGGATATAAACTATATTTATGACATGATTTTGTAATTTCAATTGTGTATGTTTTTATTGAGATTTACAACTGCATTTATGTACGTGCACCCGTTCAGTATTTGATTACATACGATACAATAATTTTGAACCGCCTAAGCCGTTTGACGTTTAAAGAAAAGCATTGGAAATAGAACGGGAATATACAAAATATAAAAAACCTACTTTCCAACGGCCTTGGCAGTTGGAAACCAACATTTTCCCAACGGCCAAAGCAGTTGGAAATTCCAACTGGCCTTGGCAGTTGGAAATTGGAAAAAATAAAAAAAAACAGAGCCGTTGGAAAATTTCCAACGGCTGATTCCAACGGCTTACAGTTGGAAATTCCAACGGCCCTCACCTTGACCGTTGGAAAATGGACTTCCAACGGTTGGTTTTCCAACGTCTAATTTCCAACGGCTTAGCGTTGGAAATTTTAAAATTTCCAACGTGAAGCCGTTGGAAATGGCCGTTGGAAAAAGTGTGTTTTTTAGTAGTGTATTTTGGAGTATGGCTTGGCTGACAACTTTGAAACCTTCTAGTTATTTTGAATCTTTTTATTTTTTGAGGTATTTTTGTAATAATATAGAAAGTTTAGGAAGTTTTTATGAGTTTGGCACACTAGGTTTGTTTTTCTTTTAGTTTAAAAGCGTGGCTGCAGCAAGAACTTTCCCCTCCCCTCTCTCTTTCAACAGTTTTAGTTATTATTATTATTATTGTTCTTTGTTTTTTCTTCCAAACATGAGTGAGTAATTTTTTTGGTTCAGTTCTAGGGACGATTTGTATCCCCAACACCGGTTGTGAGGATTGATTTTACTTGCTTAAATGCTTTTTAAATTCAAGTATTTACTTCTTTGTTGTTCAGCTTTATTGCAATTAATTTTTTCATTCTTGCTTGTTGGATTGGTTATGCGATTACAAATTTGTTTGATTTTCTTTCAACCGCTTAGGTGAAGAATTCAATTAGAAGCAATTGAATTGACTGGGATTACTTTTATTTCTGGTTAGTTCATACGAAGAAGTAAGACAAGTGAAATTATTCAAGCTTTTGGATTGTTACCTGGAATAAACTTTTGTTCATTATTCTTAATGCTAATTTAGGGTTTATTAGAAATTGGTTTTCAATATCTGGTTACTCAAAATTAAGAAATTAATCTGAATCTTTTTCTGATTAATTTTACTGTTGAATTCTTTATGTTCTTTTTAGCTTTAAAGAGAATCATGTTTATTTGCTTGGATTGAAGAAAGATTTTCTTTCGATGATCAACTGCGTGATTGGAATGGATAATCAACCCTAAACTGAGCGTTTTTAGTATTGGTTAATTTTATTTTGATTATACAGTTAATTTAATTCAGCATTCAATTCAAGAAAACCCCCCAACCTTTTATTTCAGTTTTCTAATATGAAGCTTTCGGTTAAAAAATTTATCTTGGGATTCGACCTGGTTTTCACTGCTAGACTACAAATTTATTTATTTTGAGTTGTTAGGGATACCATTTTTTTTTCTATTTCGACAATTGACCAAAGATCCTCGAGGTAATGTACAACAACTATTGACATATTTCTCATAACAAAAACAAATGATATGATTTTGAACCTTTTTATGATGCATGTACATATAAAAGCTTATTATACATCATATCTTCCTAGTACTTCAAAGCTATCCGTATGAGAATTGGTTTATTTTCACCTAATAACATTCTAATAATGAGACTTGTTACTTGTATAGTATGCTATTTTCATGTTAGAAATGAGATTTTTGTTTGTTTTTTCTGTATATGAGAATCAATATGATATGATATGAAATAATTCTCTAATAAGAAAATTGACCTCTTGACAAATATATTAGAGGTTAAGAAGTAATTTGATAGTGTACAATACATCAGTATGATTCAATCTTTTGTTGGATGTATGATATCTGAGCTCTTTAGTCATTAGCCTAAAGTATTGCAAATGGCTTCAATTTTTTATAGATGGATTATATTCTCATGTTTATCACATTGCTAGACTATTTCTTACTGTGGATATTGTTGTTTTTTAATATCCAACCTTGGTTTTTGAATTGAATTGTTGACCAAACCATTAAAGTGTTAGAGGGTCATGGTCTAACTGGTTAAACTATAGGGTCAAATTCTTTTCCATAGTTCTATGGGTCATGGATAGGGATTGAGAAGAGACTTATGGCTTAATTCTTTGAGAAGGCCAAAGAAAGGAAGCCTCAAATACTCGTCTCAGCAAAGCCTAAAAATGCTAAGTCAGAGCTTGTTGATCTAGCTTGGAAAAGGCCCTTGGATGCTTTTGTTCCTACATTCTCTAGTTGCTTGAAGACTCTTTAAGCTTTCAATAGCAGATGGAATTTCTGCTAAGTTGATTGTCATAAAACGTCAGTGATTTTAAGGTCATAAGGTTCCCAATAATGGAGCCTCCCAATTTTTTCTACTTATAATGTTTAAGCTCTATTAAGCCACAGATCAAAGCGATTTATGGGTCATTAGTTTTGAATGATTTTGATTGTTTTTAATCAATTTTTAACTTCCTCCAATCTAAGCCAAAACTAGTAAGGATATTGTTTATGGTTGAATTAGTTTGACCGGACAGTGCAATCTGATTTTGAAAACCATGTGTGTGCGCGTGCGTATGAATATGTGTATATATGTATGTATGTATGCGGGGAACATCTTTATTTTTTTCTTCTTTTAATTTTTCTCCTATTAAAAGAAATGTAGGAACAAGGGCATAACATGTTGTGATAGGGGGGTTCAAAAATTGGAAAATCATCTTCTTTTTTTTCAAAATAACTTATGACATTAATAAAGGTTAGATTCATGCACAGCTGATAGCCAACCCAGAAGAGGATTAGCAAAATAAACACGCTTAGCCAACGAGAATGATGCAGATACAAGTCTATAAGCAACACTATTATATCGTCTATTCTTATGCATAAAAACAATAGAACTAAACAAAGAAACTAAAGATAAGATATCCTCAAAGATCACCCCAAAAGGATAATTGAACTTTGTTCTACTAGA
This sequence comes from Aquilaria sinensis, assembly GCA_005392925.1. Lineage (NCBI taxonomy): Eukaryota > Viridiplantae > Streptophyta > Magnoliopsida > Malvales > Thymelaeaceae > Aquilaria > Aquilaria sinensis. The sequence continues at coordinate 488 of SMDT01001954.1, read as the reverse complement.
GTGGAGAGCTATGATCAAAATATAAGAATTCGACTCCAAGATTACTGATGTCCAACCATGCTTCAAAGCTTCCAACAAAGCATAATAAGCAGCCAAGGCCTCCACTTGCAGAATACTTTCATTTTATAAAGTTGTGTTTAATTAGAAATCTAGTCAATTCCATCCCTTAGACCTTAGTTTCAATTATTAGACAATACTTACAAAATACTAAGCCCTTTTATATTTTATGATTTAAATTTGAATTGAATTTATTTGTGTTATTAATTTTTTTTTAAAAAAAACTTAAGCTTTTATCTACTATTTATGAATGTAAATTTAAAATAAAAATTATAAATTAATTATTAAAAATAATATATGGCTCGAAGAAATTGAGAAAAACTTACTAATAAATAAGGTTACTAATCATTTGCCTTTGGTAATTAAAATGTCTACCTCCAACCCCAATTTGGGAGGAAAGGATATGAATTTTAAAATTAGAGAATGCCATT
>SMDT01001953.1:0-63280 GCA_005392925.1 Aquilaria sinensis | reverse complement strand
GTTTTTGCCATGTAGAGGAAGTACCATCTTCAGCATGGGTAGCCGAGCATGCCTGGAAACGGGCCCTTTGGGATTCCCATATCCCGAAGGTGAAGATCCCGAGGGAGCCTTTCTGGTCATTCTCGGAGGACATGAACTTGTACTCCGGCGACTGTCAACAAATGGCCAACCAAATTTCAAGGGGGATCCTCACCGAGGCCTCCTTCAAGGCTATTTCCGAGGCGTGCCCGGACGAAGAGGCCCTTGCTGCAAAAGTTTCCGAGCACGCTGCCCAAGTATACTTTTGGCCTTTGTCTTTTTCTTTTTTATTTCTCCTAAGTGTTTGGCTCATCTTTTGCCTTACTGACTTTGTTATTACTTTTTGCAGCTGTTGGGGTTCACCGGCCTCCTCAGGGTTCGGGCAGCGAAGCAAGCAGCGTTCCGGGTTTGGGCGCAGGACCATTTGGAGAGATCCAGGGTCATGTGCTCTGACTTGGTTGCCAAGAACGCGGAGATGGCTGAAATTGCAAAAAAGGAGGTCGCTGCCGTTCGGGAGGAGTTATTGAAGGAAAAAAATGAGCTTTTGAAGGACTCCTCCCAAAAGATCTCTGACCTTGGCTCCAAGGTGGCGGAGCTGACTTCAGCAAACGAGGCATATCAAAAGGAATAGTTAGAGTCTGAGGCTCTCCTGGTGAAAGTGCTTGCTGAGAAGGCTGCGCTCCAGGGCGAGGTCGAGTCTTTGAAGAAGGAGCCGAAGAAGAAGAATATGAAGGCACTGAAGAAGGAGATCGCTGATCTGGAGAAGAACTTGACGATTTAGCGGTCGAGAAGGATAAGGACGTCCAAGCGACCAAGGATGGTTTTCAGGATGGCTTTTGCCTTGCTCGGCATCAAGTTCTGCAGAGGTTCCCAGATCTGGACCTCTCCTTTTTGGTGGCCCTAAACATCCCCGAGGGGCCTCGGTGGTCTGGGTCCAAAATCGAGCACCTCAACTTGCCCTTTATTCTTCTGACGCTGAAGGCGGTGGAGAAGGACGCAGGAGCTGGTGGCTCCCGAGATGCCCTTAGCTTGTCCTAGGGTCCTTTGCCTTCTTTTTCTCCTTTTTTGTACTTCTACTTTTGGTGAGCTTCCTTCTTTGTAATCAGATCCATCTTTGTTAATAAAGACTCCTTCTTTCTTTTTGTAAAAAATTTTTGGCTTAATTCTTTTGCGCAAGATTTTTGCATTTCCCATTGTCCAGAACATGTTCGCTCAAGAGACTTCGGAAAATCATATTTACGCTTATCTTGGAATCACCCTCGTGAAATTCTCTTTAAGTAAATTTCCAACTTCAGAGAAGGTTGATAGCCTTTGTAAATAAATTCTCTTAAATCGTGCTCGGCGATGACCGCTCTGGTGAAAAGAAGCTTTTTGTGCCTTAGAAAAAAAATTTCTAAGAAACTTTTGTACTTAGAAATTTCTCTAACATGTACAATTTTCCCACCAAAATTCTAAGCATAGAATTTTTTCAAGGCATCCGAATGCCATGTATTTTTTAATTCTACGCATTCGGCATCGCCGAGCTTGTAAACTCCTTTTCGCACTTCGGCAAGTACCAGATAAGGACTTTCCCAATTTGTGTGAAGTAGCCCTTGGGATGGCCTTCGGGGTCCAAATTCAGCCTTTCGCAGAATGAGTTCTTCTTTCTTTATTCCCTTTGGCCTGGCGTGCAAGTTTATAGCCGTGGCCACTCTTTGCTGAAAAGCTTTTCTTCTCAGCTCAGCTATTTCCCTATGTTCGCCGACGAGGTCAATCTTGGTTCTCAAGCCGAGGTCATTTCCCCTTTCATCAAACACTTGTACCGCACTGATGGTTGTACTACCTTAATTGGGTGATAGCTTCTATACCGAAAACAAGTGAAAAAAGTGTTTCTCCTGTGGCTCTTCGGGGTGTTGTTCGGTAGCTCCATAACACACTTGGGAGCTCTCCTGGCCATTTCCCTTTTGCTTCCCCCAACCTCTTTTTCAGACCATCTTTTATGGTCCTGTTAGATACTTTTACTTGCCCATTGCTTTGGGGGTGAGCTATTGGAGCAAAGTGCATTTTTATTCCGAGGTTGTTGATAAATTCTTAGAACCCCTTGTCTGTAAACTGGGACCCATTTTTGGCTACTAGTACCCTCGGTATGCCAAATTTGCATACAATGTTCTTCCATACGAACTTCTACACATCTTTTGCTGAGATAGTGGCCAAGGGTTCTGCCTCGACCCATTTAGAGAAATAGTTCACTATGACTACGCAGAACTTTACGCCTCCAGGCGTTGTCGAGAGTGGCCCAGTGAGGTCTATGCCCCAAACTGCGAAGGGCCAGGGATAGTCAACCGAAGTTACCAATTCTGAGGGTCTCCTTTGGATACTCACCTGTCTTTGGCAATTACCACATTTCCAGATGAACTGCCTAGCGTCCTTTCATAGGGTGGGCCAAAAGTATCCTTGGCGAAGTATCACTGCTGCCAGGGCATCAGTTCCAATGTGCGAACCACAAGTGCCTATGTGAACTTCTTTGAGGATCATTTCAGTATCCTCTTCGCCAACACACATCTTTAGTGGATTTGCATATCCCTACCGATATAATTCTTCTCCGATTAGGAAGAAATGACCGAAATGTGTTCACACTTTGGCCGCTTCATTGGGGTCTTCGGGGAGTCATTGGTTGTGAGATATCCTTTTTTCGGATCTTTCCAGCCTTTTTCTGAAGTTACTATGCTCAGCACTGCGATGCTCGAGTGGTTTAGCACCTCGGTGCATGTTTTTGACTACGCCAAGCAGTCTGCCTCGGCATTATCTCGATGAGGCACACTTTAGATTCGTACGGTGTCGAACTCTCGGATAAGCTTTGCTACCAGTTCATGGTATTTCACCAAGGTTGGGTCCTTCGTCCCATAGTCCCCTGTTGTTTGTCGAACTACCAGCTGGGAATCACTGTGGGCTTTCAAGTTTCTTATACCAATTTTTCTGGCTAGGCATAATCCTGCTATGAGAGCTTTGTATTCAGCCATGTTGTTGGTGATGTTAAAGCTGAACTTCGGGGTGTTAGGTACCTCCTAAGAGCTTGGCTTAGGCCAAGAAAAAACAAAAGAAAACAAGAGAAAACAAAAAAAAAAGGAAGGATAGGAGAACTATAGAAACTAGCACAGTGGTCTATGTGCAAAGCTGGAAATTTTCAGGGCTTAATTGCACATAGAAACTAGACTATGGAAAGACAGACAGAAAACAGAGAAAGGGGATCAAATTGTACACTTAAATGAGTGGTACAATTAGAACTATCAACTTTAAGTTGATCATTTCGGCCATGCAAGTTTTTAAGGTGACTAGTGCCATACTAAGCCAAATTGTGGGAGACAACAATGATTGCTAGTCTAGTCTTGTCTACCACTAAAGAACTATTCACTAGTTAACTAGTTAAACTAACTAGTTTGTTAGCTAGTTACATGGCCGGTTACACATGGGTGATTATAGTACTTTGGTACTTGTGTTTGTGTTGTGCATGGCATTATTGGCCATGAGGTGACTTGAATGTCATATTAGACACAAGTTTTAAAGGCGGCATTGTGATCATATGGATTTGGGGGCTACATTGTCTCATGCAAATTAATGGAAGGCAAAAGTTAGCATTTTAGCTGACTAATATACTTGTATCATTCGGACGAAACCAAGTCAAGCCATTTGTTCTATTTTCGGGCTTCCTTTGTTCTTGTCTTGGCCGAGCGTGTTCTTGAGAGTTCACCCACCATTTGGTCTTGAATCCAAGAAATCTTGAGGGTATTGACGGATTCAAGCTTGGAGAAGTTTGTTTCGGCCTTTGCTTGCTTGGAATCAAACTTTGTTCCTAGAGATTCAAGGAAGGCCGAGCCTATTCAAGCTAGGGTTTGAGGCAAGTTTGAGTGAAGAACATCAAGGTGAGCAAGTTGGAATTTGGCCGAAAGGTGCATTTTGAGGTAATTTCATGTTTTTCATTTGATGTCATGGTAATGGTGCCATGAGCATTGGTGAATGATGATTAGGTGATTGTATGTTGGATTGGATGGGTGAAGAACACTAATGTTTGGCAATGGGCATTATGGCCGAGGGCTTGAAGTAGTGTAATTTGATGTCCATTACTTGATTACATGGTAATGATGCCATGAACAATGATCATTGATGATTAGGTGTTTATGTAATGGACTAGTTTGATAAAGAACACTATTGTGTGAAAATGGACATTTTGGCCGAAAGCTTGGATTAGTGTACTTGAGTGTTCTTCACTTGGTTACATGGTAATTGTGCCATGAGCAAGCCTTATTGATGGTTAGATGATCATATAGTGAGTTAAAGTGATGAATAGTATAAATATATGGAATTGGGCATTATGGCCGAGAGCTTAAGCTTATGTATTGTAGTGTTCTTCATTGAAATCATGGTAGTTAATCCATGAGTATGTGTTGTTGATGCCTATTGTTTGTTGTGGTAGGCATTGTGTGTGAAGAACACTTGGATATTGGAAGGTTGGCTTGAGACCAAAAGCTTTTGAGGTAGGGTTCACTAACACTTGATGTTGCTTGGTAATGTACCATGGTTCAAGTGTTTAGAGTGGCTAAGTGATGGTTAAAATTTGCCAAATGACCTTAGTTGCTTGATGGGCTATTGAGAATACATTTGGTCTACTTGTTGATTAGCTAATTAACTAATGTACATGTACTAGAAATGCAAGTAAATGTGGCCTATTTGCTTGGCATTTTGGAGCTCTAAGTGGAAGTATGTTGAAAGGTGGTAATTTGTGTGCATTGTGCACATGGGTACATGTATGGTTTATCTTGGCCGAGAGCAAAGTGTGGAGTGTGTGTGTGTCCTTGTGTGCTTTGGTGTTTCCATGTGCTTGCTAACCCCACTTATGGTATTAGGGATTAATTGCCATGGTTATTTATCTTGTATTTGTATATGTTTGGTTTTCTTGTCTTTGTGTTTGTTTTGCAGGTAAAGTCAACAAACGGGAGGTTAAGCTTTGAGTGAATACTCAGTTTAACTATATAGACTCTTTTTAGAGTTGAATATATATAAGTGAATCCTACTGAGTTATACTCACTGCCCATCCTTTTATTCCAGGCAAGGACATTCAGCCTGAGTAGTGCTAGCTTGCTTGTTGCTTGTGTTTAGCACTATTTTGCTTCGTTTCCAAGGTATGTGCCAGTGTGTGCTTGGCTTATAATTTTGGGTTCATTACGAGTCTTATATTTTTGGTTGGCCGAAACTTATGGGTTAAGTTTGTAGGCAGTAGTTGGAGACTTGTCTAGGAAGGCTATGGATACTTGGACTTTGGCTCTGATCATAGTATTTACTTTCATGACAATGAACCAGGCAATTGGGTTGGTGTTGCAGTGTGTACTCTTGTATGGCATACTCAAGGTTATGTTTGACCATTAGTGGTCTTGGTATGTAATAACTTGGCATGTTTAGCTTTTGGGTTCATGGCATGTAGCCATGCTAGACACTAGGTAGACTACCTTTTTTGTGTACATATGTGTACTCCTTGATGCCTAGACTTGTGATGCTTTTGTTGGAATTGTATGCCAAGTTATGTATTGTCTTACGGATGGCTTTATGTTTAGGCATGTATGCTGAATGTTTTGGGCCAATGTATGGCACTTTTATGTGAATAGTTATGGGCCTTGTGTCACACCCCAAACTGCCCCTGGCCCATCTGGGCCCAATTATCAGATTAATGCAGCGGAAGTTATTCATACTGAAGGGGCTTTATTAGCTAGTTATGAGCACCTACGGCGTGACTCCAGGATCTATTCTGGTACTAGCTTGTTACTTAAATACTTTCAATGTGTTGTCAGGGTGCTCTCCAGGAACAAGCTAATACCTATGTGGAATTCTAGTGTTCCATTTATGGACTTTACCACTTAGCCGGTTACACACATAATCAGCAAATCATACTTGCAATTCAAGCAAAGCATACACTTAATCCATTAAGTGCATAGGATGTGTGTCCATCAAGTGTACTAATCCAATGCATGGCAACAAAGAAGCCCATCTCATTTTCAACTTTGAAAACCACATTTATATATCCATGAGCATCAGCCAAGTCTAGTACACATAACATGAATATCCATCATGGCATTTCATCAAAATTCATCCTAAGATAATCATGATCACAATGTGCATCTAACAAGCATCTCCTACTTGGAAAACATACCAAGGATGCTATATGTCCATAACTAGTTAAGTTTAGGTTTTACAGACCAAGTTCTTATGTCTACCCAAACTTTAACTCATAACCTGGAACTCATTCCAGCTTAATAGACCTTGTTCCCACAACTTCTAGACTCCACAAGCCTGCACAAGGAAGTCCAAACCATTAGCTTGTTCCGCAAGTAAAATATACCACATAAGTCACTTAGAGTCAAATGAATATATTAAGCAACACTAAACTCATACCCAACCCTTTAGCAAAACATAACGAGTACTCTAGTACTCCCTACTTGATCTATCAAGCCATCCAATCCACTTCCTGAAAAAAGTAAAGAAGGGCGGGTGAGTTATAAAACTCAGTAAGGATCCAGGTGTGAGGTAAGTAACTCATGACTTTCGAAATCATATCCGGCTTAAAAAGCCAAAATTGTGCCAAGAACGTAATGGCAATGCCAAATCAGAATGAGGTAATCTCTCGTGACTTTCGTAGTCACATATGGCTTCCAAAGCCTATTCTTAAGCCAAGAATGTCATGGCAATTAAATCCCATGCCAAGAATACCATGGCAAATAAATCCAAGCCAAGAATATCATGGCAAATAATCCTGTTCCTGCAAAGGAAAACACTAAAACAAAGAAAACACAAGATACAGCACAATAGCAGCAACAACAACAATAATAATAATTTGGGTCAGCATGCACAAACAACAACGGTTCAGAGAAGCACACAACACACGCACTCAACCACAAGTTTTCCTGGGCAATCACTACTGCCACCCACTACTGGCACCCCTGGCCAGACTGGCAGTACTGGCACCAATGGCACCCCTGGCTGGCAAGTGTCCAAGGCTTTTAACCTCAATTCTCCTTCTTAATCATACCACCCGTTCCCCTAGAGCTCCGAGTTACATAGTAAGTTGGCCATTCTTACTATAAACTCTAACACTTGCCTTTATATTGATTAGCTAATCAAACCATATATATATCCACAAATGCCCATTATTCATATCCATAGTTGCCGAAGCAACAATCCTCGTCCAATATGCACTTACGTGCCCAAAGTTGCCGAAGCAATGATACCTCATCAATTATGCACTTACGTGCCCAATTATTAAACTAAGAAAGTAACATGAGCCCTCACACAAAGAACAACTAACCCGCTGCACACCTATGGTCACTTGGTTCTATGACCATCACATAGGGGCATTTATACTCACAAACAATATCATGGAAGTATACCATGCAATAAGTGAGTAAAGGATCCTTACCACCATTGGTGTAACCTTTTGCTCATTGCCTTTGCTTTGCTTTGTTTGTTGTTAGAACTTTGCCATTTCCTTAATGGACTCAACCTCACTTAAGGAGGTAAAGGCCCACTTAGCCTTTCTGTGAACTGAGGCCCAATTTTCTGTGAACTCAGGCCTACATTGGCCTTTTCTGGAATTCTGGCCCAACTTATCACTTAGGCCCAATTTTACCTTTAGGCCCATATTAACCTTTTCAGGACTTGGGCCTATATTAACCTTTTCAGGATTTAGCCCATTTGCCAATAATGCCATTATGGCCCAAAATAGCCCATTTCATAATTTATGGACCAAGAACACTTGGTTTTCAATTTGGGTCTTCAAATTTAACTTTTGGCCCAAATAGCCCCATCATTTCTTTTTCTTGCTCAAATTAGTCCCACAAGTTTTCTAAGGACCATTTATGCCAAGAACACTTGGCTAACACTTTGCATGTTCATAAGAACACTTGTACTACCATGAACACATGGTTTAAACTTATGTATGCCAAGATTACTACTTGGCCGAATCTTCTAGTACTTCCATAGCTTACAAAATTCTCCTTTTTGCATCCAACTTTTTGCCATTGTCTTGTATATTCACAAGGACTTTAATGATACCAAGAACACTTGGAAAAATGTCCATGCATGCCAAGATTCACACTTGGCCGAAACTTTCCTCTTGCTTTTCTTTCATCTTTTGCTTGTTTCCTTCCTTGGAATGGCCATACAAGCCTCGAGGCACCAAGAACACTTGGTTTCATGCCTCCAAATGCCATGTATACTCATGGCTGAAACCTCCATCCTTGCTTTCCATGGCTTAAAAGTGCCATGCATATAAAGAGCTCTTAAGTTGAGCTCAAGAACAACAATATCCTTCCATGGCCGAAATATCCACTTGATTTCCTTGCAAAAATCCAACATGGCCAAGTCATTAGATAGTAGCATCTAGCTCAAAATACATGAAACTACCAAGAAAAACTTGGTTCACTTACAACCTTTAAATGGCCGAAACTTGAGCTTCACTTTCTTGGAGTTCGTTTTCATCTTCTTGCTCTTCATGGCTTAGAAATGCCATGCATGTAAGGAGCTCTTGAGGTGAGCTCAAGAACACCATTTTATCCATATGGCCGAAACTTCACAAGCATTTCTTCATGGGTTTTCTTTGATTTCTCACTTTGTTCTTGGTCTAGATGGGTTTAGGAGCTTGAAAGCTTCAAGAAAATGTGTTTGCATGTGCAAGAACATGCATTTCTAGCTATGGCCGAATCTTAGATGAAGAAAGAAGGAGATGGAGTTTGAAGAACACCATGGCTGGAACTTAGAGAGAAGGGAGAGCTTTTGGTGCTAGAGAGAGAGTGGAAATGAAAATGAAATGAAAGTGGGAGTGATGGCTGGTTATGCACTTGCAAATGAAAGAGAAATGAAACTCAAATGCATTCTAAATGTGCATTAAACGTATATTCAAAGAAGGTGGGTGGTCATGGTGCTAAATGAAGTGAAATGCACCCAAAATGCATATCAAATGCATAATTTGGAGGTATGGCCGAATTTTGAATGAAAAAGGTGGGAGAATAAGTCAAATGCTCATTAAAGCATTGCTTGGACAAGTGATGGTGGGGAGAATTAAATAATGTAAAGTGGGAGACAAAGAATAGTAAAAAAAATGATGGGCCAATATATTATTGTTTAATGTAAGTGGGAGACAATGTAAGTGGGTGATTAAAATATGGTGAGTGGGATTTGTAGTGGGAGACAAGGCATGGGTAATAGAATAGTCAAATTGGGAAAGTGGGGGACAAAAGTAAGTGGGGTAATATTTAATTGGTGAGTGGAGGATGGAGTGGAGGGATTAAATAATTATGACTGGAATGTGTAGTAGGCCAATTTTAAATTGGTAACATGGGGTGGCCGGCCATGCATATATTTTTCATGAAAAATGGCCAAATTACTCACTTGGTCCTCCATCTTTCTCCAACTTTGCAATTGAGTCCTTCCACCCAACTTTCCTTTGTGCAATTGAGTCCCTCAACTTCCAAACTTGCCATTTTTTTATCACCCAAACTCTTGGCCTTAGACAAGCATAATTCTCAGAGTGTCCAACACTCATTAATGCCCATTCCATAAATAATTCAAAGTCTCTACAAATAATTTCGCTAAGTTTCCAAATTAGGAAACTATTTATGCCACTAATCCACTTAACCCGGTAATTAATCATTCATCACTTTCCGGGTGTAACACCTGGTCTTATGGAAATGTTGTGCACCATTATATGCATGTTGTTGGCCAAAAGCATCATGTGCATATTACTTGTGGTTTCAAAGTCAAAACCAACAATGTGGCTTCTTGGTTGCCAGATAGATAGCACACTTGATTGCACTCTAATTATGCACTTAAAATTTCATTAAGTGTTGCCTTGCTTGATATGCAAGTAATCAATCAAAACCCTGCTTGTTGTGCAAGATAGTGGTATTGGGCCTTGCCTTTGCTGCAAGTATTTACTGGAATTGTTTTAAAAGCCACCTGGCCCACCTCCCAGGCCTCTCAACTTAAGAAAATAAGACTTAATGTTGCCATTTCTTGCTTGGCTAAATGCTAGAAACTTAATGTTGGAGTTGGGCTTGTGAGTTAAGTTAGAAACTTATAGGCCAGGGCCTGAGTGAGGTGTGACAGGCTTTGTTGACACGGGGCCTCTGATAATTACCCCAGCTCCTTGGTGTTCAGACCCTGAGGCTCCGTCTACATACAAAGTCCATTCTGGCTCACCTTCGCCAGGATCCGAATGGCTGTCCTCGGTGATGGGTACTTCGGCAATGAACTCTGCCAGGGCTTGAGCTTTTATGGCTTTCCGAGGTTCATAGGTAATGTCGTGCTTGCCAAGCTCTATACACCATTTGGAAAGCCTTCCCGAATGATCAACTTTCTTCATGACGTCCCGTAGAGGTAGACTACTTCGGACGATGATTGGGTGAGCTTGAAAATATGGCCGTAGTCTTCTTCCTGCCAGTACCAGGGCATATATAGCTTTTTGTAGCAAGGGATACCTGACTTCGGCGCCGTGCAGGGACTTGCTTACATAATAAACCGGCCATTGCTTCGGCCCTTCCTCTTTCACAAGGACCGAGCTTACTGCTTTTTCTGTGACGGCGAGGTACAACACGAGGGGCTCTCCCTCGCGAGGTTGTCAAAGAGTGGGCAGACAGGCTAAGTAGATTTTGAGTTCTTCCCAAGCCCTTTGGCACTCCTCATTCCAAGGATGACCATCACATCCGAGGTCGCCCTCCCTTTTTGCTGCCTTAGTGAGGACTTTGAAGAATGCTCGACACCGGTCTCCATACTTGGAAATAAACCTGCTAAGAGAGGTTATCCTTCCGGTGAGTCTCTGCACATCTTTTATTGTGACGGGAGTTCGGAATTCAAGTAGAGCCTTAATTTTTTCTGGGTTAGCATCAATGCCTTTTTCTGATACCATGTACCCAAGAAACTTTCCTTAGGTTACGCCGAAGATGCATTTTTCGGGATTAAGGCGAATTCCGAAGGTTCTGAGCTGGTGGAAAGTTTCCTTTAGATCTGCGACGTAGTCGTTAGGCAGCTTGCTCTTGACTATCATGTCATCGACATAGACTTCCATGTTCCTCCCTATTTGGTCATTAAAGACCTTGCTCATCAGCCTCTGGTAGGTAGCTCCTGCATTTTTTAGCCCGAAGGGCATTCTAATGTAACAATACGTTTCACCTTCGGTGATGAAGGCGGTTTTCTCCTCGTCTTCGGGGTCCATCCTTATTTGATGATACCCACTAAAGGCGTCTAGGAAACTTAGGAGCCCGTATTCAGCAGTTGAGTCTACCAACTGGTCTATTGGTGGGAGAGGGTATGAATCTTTTGGGCAAGCATCGTTCAAGTTTCTGAAGTCGATACACATTCGGAGCTTACTGCTCCATTTTTTTGTGGCAATAACCATGTTGCTCAACCATTCGGGGTACTTGACCTCCCTGATTACATCTGCGTCCAATAAGCGCTGGACTTCGGTTTTGACGAAGTTATTTTTATGGACTGAGATGCCCCGTTTCTTTTGCCGGACAGGTTTTGCTTCTGGACTTACTTTAAGGCTATGCTGTATTATGCGAGGGTCTACCCTCGGCATATCTTTTGGCGAGTAGGCAAACAGGTCTTTATTCATCAGTAGAAAGGATACAAGTTTTTTCTTGTCACCTTCGGCCAATTTTTTCCCTATTCGGGTATTTCGGCCCGGGACAAGTTCTACTTCTTCCATTTCTACCTTCGCGGGATCTTCTGCCTCTCTCTTTTTTGGTTTTTCATCTGGCAAAGCCTTTGCCTCTACAGTTTGTGCGAAGTTGGTTGCTGGAGCTTTTCGCGCCTTGACGAATGCTTTTCTTACTTCGCCTTGATCAATGAAGATTTTCATGTCTCCGCCCTTGGTGGCGAAGGTAACAGTCAAGTACTTTACATCCGGACGGATGTGTAAATTCCCTTGCATTTGCCTCCCAAGGATGGCGTTATATGACGAAGGGACATCCATAACGATGAACCTTGTCATTGTGGAGGCGAACAGTTCATTTGTCCCATCAACCGAAGTTCCTTTCATCATCAGGGGGAGATCGACCCATCCGAGGATAGGCAGTTCGGATGGTCCTACCCCGAAAGTAGGCGAAGTGACGGGCTTGAGATCGACGTTGGATATACCTAGGTTTAACAGCAAATGTGAAAACAGGACGTCGGCGTTTGATCCATCGTCCAGTAACACTCTCTTGACGTCCCAGTTTCCTATCCTCACCATGACCAACAGCGGATCATCATGGGGAAAGATGACGGTGGAACCATCCTTGCGGGCCAGTTTCTTCGACGGACTCTGATATTCCATCACTGATATTTCCCTGACCTTCCTCTTTCTTTCCGAGGATGGAAGTCCTGTCGTAATTGTTTGTATTACTCCCGCCGAAGGTGGAGGACGCCTCTTCGGACTTCTGTTCCTCCGCCTGTCGGAGTCGTACTCCTCGTCATCTGCCTTTCCTTCTTCCTCATTTCTTCCCTTCGGGGAAGGCATTCGCAAATATCGCCGGAGTTGGCCTTGTTTTATTAACGACTCTATGTACTTTTTCAATTGGAAACAGTCTTCGGTGTCGTGCCCGTGGTCGCGGTGAAACTGGCAGAACTTCTTCATGTTCTTCTTATTATCAGCGGTCATGGCCCTTGGCCGCTGAATCTGGGTCCCCTGCCTTTCCATTGTCATGAGGATATTGGTCCTTGTGGTGTTCAGGGGTGTGAAGGTCGGGGGTTTCCTTCCCTTAAACCTTCGAGGTCGTCCTGCCTGGTCGGCTGGATACCGCGTTTGCTGGCTGGACCCTTCGGCACGGGTGTGATCAGACTTTGGTCCGCCCATTCTCAGCTCTTCGGCTGTCATGTGCTGCTCGGCCCTTCGGTAGAATTCGCCAAGCGTGTCCGGGGGGTCCTTGGAAAACTCGTAGAACAGCTGTGAGTCCCTCCGAAGGCCCCGTGTCATGGCGAGAATGCGTATTTCGGGGCGAAAGTCTGGAACACTTAAGGCCTCTCTATTAAACCTTTCGACATAGTCGCGGATGGTTTCTCCGTTCTTCTGCGCTATGTCGAACATCTGGACAGGCATCTTCGCCGTCGGGCGGCTTCCAATGAACTGCTGTGTAAAGGCCGTAGATAACTCCTGGAACTCCCTGATGGTTCCGGGAGCCAACGAGTTATACCACGCTGTTGCTGGTCCTGTGAGGGTGACCTCAAAGCATTTGCACAGGGTAGCATCATCAGCACCGTGCAACACCATGCTACGTTTGTATTTGGTTAGATGAGCCTGCGGATCAGTTCGGCCGTCATAGGTTTCCAGCCGAGGCACCCGGAAGTCACTTGGCATGGCTGCCTCGACTACTGTTCGGGTGAACGGCGATTCATCCCCACAAAAAGTTTCAGACAGCCTAGCCCAGACTGGTTTCCGAGCTACCTGTTTCTCCACTCTCTCCAATCTTGTCAATATTTTCTTCATAAGGAGCGTGGCACTGGGCTCTTCTTCCTGGTGCTTGTAGGCTTCTGGGAAGGGAGATTGCCGGCGTCTCTTCGGGGAGTGACTCCGGCGCCGAGGGGATGGGGACTTCGCCTCAGGTGATGAGCTCCTTTGGCGTGGGATTTTAGGTCGCTTGGACCCCGTTTGTCCCGTAGGTCGTGCCCCGAGGGGTATATTTTCCGTTGAAGACTCATCACGCGGATCCCCGCTTCCCGAACTGCGATAGGTTGATTTAGGGCTTTTCTCCCGAGGGCGTACTGGCGAGGAAGGCCTTTGGGCCTGAGTTGGTTGTGGCCACCTTCGGTCTATCTACTGTGTCATTTCAGCCACAATAGAGCGCTGAAAGTCATGTAGAAAACTCATAGTTATGACTAGAGGACGTTCTTCCTCAGGCGAGGAAGTCCCTGGAAGGGTTTGCTCAGTAGCCGGTTGAGCTTCAGGCACGGACGAGGACTTGGGAAGTCCATTGTCCTTTGAACGCCGAGTTTCAACAACGGCGACCTGAGGGTGAGTTCCCACAGACGGCGCCAAATGATGCCCAGCAGCATCTTCGTCGGGTGACATTATGACTTCGGGAGGGAGTTCCTGAGAGGGAGGACGTCTGGAGCAAAGATTTCCCAGAGGAGTGTGCCTAAAATGCTCAGAAGAGAAAAGGTTAGGAGGTCCCCAGAGGATTTTTCCAGGGAGGAGCCTCCAACGCCCAAGTCAGTGTTCTGAGGGGAGATAGAGGAAGAGCACTAAGAGACAAGGTGGCCTTGCCTGTTCGCGTTTTCTAAGGGAGGGGGTCCACCCATTTGCCAGGGCCTGTTTCCTGGTATTTATAGGGGTGCCCAGCCCGTTTAGATCACAACACAAGTTCGGTCAGATGCGGTCTGCACTTCTGGGCGTAGGGGACAGGTAGCCGTTTGTAGGCTCCTCGGGTCTGGGACCGAGACAGGTTGTGACAAGACTTGGATGGCGTCGGCGTGTCAGACCGCTCTTCGAAGTGGCGTGTAGCGCATGTGGTTGACATGTTAGAGACTCCTTAAATGCTCATGCCATATTCCCGAGGTCCTCTGGGCGAGGCCGTCCTTTGGTACGGACGCCCCTCTTCGGGAATTACGACCGTAGTTCGGGGAGTTCCCTGGTTCGGGGGTTCCACCTTCGGGGAGACTCTCTCCTGCTTGAAATAGCTGGTTCTTCATCCCCAAAGGTAATCTATTTGGTCCCCCAAGGGAGCCGGTAACATCCTTGAAATTCCTAACGTACTAGCCGAAGTCCCGAGTTCGACGTGTTTGCCTTCACTCCTTCCGAGGTCAGTGATAGCGCCTCTTTTGGATTACGTCAGGTTTCCCGACCACACTTTTGGCAGGAAGTATGTACTGAGAGAGGTGATAGCCCTTCGGCTATCACTAGCTGTGGACCAAGTTATAGATTTTTTATGTTGGTTACAAAATTCTGACCAAATGAACAGTAACTCAGCAAACTTTGTAACCTTATGTCTGGCTATAGTGCTCTAAATTTAGAAATTACAAATCCTAGTTAAACCTCTAGTTGTTCTCTAGGTGTGGTGAAAGTTTCATACCAAGATTCCTTCTACACTGGGGGATATAGAGCCGTAAGTACAGAGGAAAAAACCTGGTCACTTTATGACCATTTTGCCCATACAAAATTTCGTAAGTGTGCAAACACTTAATTCACAAGGGGAAAGCGTTCCAAGGCTAGGCTATATATGTCCATTATGCATGAGAAATACATTATCTTGCATTTAACAACCATATGTGGCTAAGACAGAATTTACAAGTAAGCAGCCCATCATTCACACCTAGGCAGCTTTGCACCACATCACTTACATAGCCAAAACATTACTCAAATGTTTACATACTTTTCTCATTTTACATACACTACATGTGTATGCATACATACACTACACAATGTTCACAACTCAGCTGAATATGCACCCTAGGTTACAGGAGTGCCTGAGACATAATGGACTCCAGAATAGGATCCTAGACAGCTGCTGCATAATACAATAAGTACCACCATTAAAAATACCAAATGTGCTCCTAAAATCACCAAACTTTCTAGAACTTAACTAGACATATTGAAGTTCATGTACCTAAAAGTTTAGATCAAAACATAAATGAAAAATATAAGTTTGACTGAGATCTTTCTGGTGGACCTGCAATGATAGAATTGAGGGGAGTATGCTTCGTTGAGAAACATAGTAAGGGTAGCACATGAATTCAATAGGCAATGTAACCATCATTAAAACCTACATCCAGAGACACTAAAACACAAAAACCATAATGCATATATGCAAGATATAGCAACCAAATGCAGAAGCCATTCATAACCAACAAACACATAAAATGCAGCAGCAATAATAACCATAGGTTAGTCAATAAAACACGTAATAAACAAAACCAAATCACTATGCCATCCTTCCTCAAGCTAATCCTTGGTCTTAAGGGGGTTTTAATAGTAGTTAGTACTAACTTTGGGCTCTATAAACCCTCATTTGACTGCCATCATTGTGCACTTCACACTAGGTCACAAAACCTTCAATAAGTGCACTCCCCTCACTAAACTTGGTTCATCAAGGTCATGGCTCTCTTCCAAGCCTAGCCTTAGCTCCATGGTTGCTTAAAAATATAGAAAACAACCCATAAAAGCAAGAGAACCCTCAAATTAGGTAGGCCAAAAATCAAGCTTGATCTATGAAATACCCAAGCAATACCTCTAATTTGCTTCCAATTGCTTCCTATTGCATTCAATTTCAATCAATTGCAAGTTTGAAGGTGTGATGACTATGGAGGAAGTGTGGCCACTTAAATGGGCTTAAATGAGCTTAAGGGCACAAAACATATTTAACAGGCTTAACCTTGCTTTATGTCATTTTCCTTCTCACTAAATATGGTTTCGTTGTCTTAAACTCATTGGTACATATGTGCCCAACATTTTTGACCCATTTATCATGCCATGGCTGCCTCCCCCATGGTTGGATAATTCCACAATCTCACACTTTGACTTAAGTCAAAGACATACACATCCTAAGGCCTACATTAGAACAAGTAGGTCATTTATGCCTTTTTTTTTTGTTTTTTTCGTCATTAGTTGTCTTCCATGAGCAATTTGGTCCTGCAATAGCACTTTTATACCATTCAAATCTTTTTCATAACTCTCCAAAGCTCTTTTGTGAAAGTTTTGCAATTGACTACCCAAATTTCCAAAACCTTACAAAAAAGTCCATAGGTTGCATGAGAAACAAGCAACCTTTAAGGCTTTTCTTGGGGGCCAAGTTACCAAGTTGGAAAACTTTTAAGGAGGTGTCCATTATACCTTTTACCCCTCACACTTTAATCACTATGAACAGAATTACACAATATAATGGATTTTGACCATTATGCCATATTTGTAATTCTCCCATTTTTGTGTGGTGGTAATAATCCTCCCCCTTTAAAAGTTTGTCCTCCAAAATAGCCTTTAGCTTTGGTATTCTTTAGGATACCTTTTCATGAAGTCAATTTAAGTTTCCAGGTTGCTTCTCTTTCAAAGTGGTATGACCACTGAACTTTAACCATGGGAATAAGTTTGTTTCTTAACCTTCTGGTATCCTTGGCTAAGATAGCTATAGGTTTCTCTTCATATGTCAAGTTAGGTTCCAATTGTATGTCTTTAACTATAATAGCATGCTTTGTGTCTAATAGACACTTGTTAAGCATACTGATGTGAAAAACATTATGAACACTTGACATGCTTGGCGGTAGAGCTAACCTGTATGCTACCTTGCCAACTCTATCTAAGATCTCAGAAGAACCAATATATCTTGGAGCTAACCTGGTTCTTCTGTCAAATCTGACAATGCCTTTGGTTGGTGCAATTTTTAGCCAAACATTGTCACCGACCTCAAATTCCATGTCTTTCCTTCTTTTGTTCACATAGGCTATGGTCTTTTGATTGGCCGCCTTTAATCTCTCTTGAATTTTCTTGGTTTTGGCAATAGTTTCTTCAATAATTTTGAGACCTAACTCTAGCCTGTCTAAGGCTTCCACCCAACAGTGGGGTGTCATGCACCTTTTTCCATATAATGCTTTATAAGCTACCATGCCAATGGTGCTTTGGTAACTATTGTTATATGAGAATTCCACAAATGGCAAGTGTTGGTCCCAGTCACCTTTGAAATCCAACACATAACTCCTGAGCATGTCTTCCAATATCTGTATCACTTTTTCAATTTGCCCATTAGTCTATCGATCATAAGCAGTACTTAGGTGGATTTTGGTTCCTAGTACTTTATGAAAAGCACTCCAAAACTGAGCTATAAATCTTGGATCTCAATCAAATACAATGGAGTCTAGTACTCCATGTAGTCTCACTATCTCCTTGACATACATATGGGCTAACTTCTCGAAGGAGTCTATGACTTTCATAGGTAAAAAGTAGGCACATTTATTTAGCCTATCCACAATGACCCAAATTGTATCATGCATTAATCTGGTCATAGGCAACCCAGTCAAAAACTCCATGGTTATGTTGCGCCACTTCCTCACTAGTATACATAGAGTCTGTAGGGTACCAACTAGCTTCTGGTGCTCTACCTTTACCCTCGGGCATGTGGCACATTTGGAGACATAAGTAGCTATGTCTCTCTTCGTATTTGGCCACCAGAAGTAAGTCTTTAAGTCTTTATACATTTTCTCACTTCTTGGATGGATGTTCAACTGGCTTTTGTGAGCTTCTTCAAGTATTTCTTCCCCTAGCTTCTCTCTTTTAGACACATTGATTCGGTCCTTGAAATACAGTAATCCTTGCTTGTAAACATAGGATTGATATAAGAAACCTTTTTCCTCTCTTGAAATCTGTCTCCTGTGCATTTTTGGCTTTTTCAATCCATTTAGATTGAATTGTCAATGTGTAAATTTGGGCTTCCTCGCACTTATGCCATTTATGCCATAGGCATAGCAGACTATTCTACTCATCATGATCAGCTATGCATCCTGCTTTCAGAAGTCCTGTATACTTCCTGCTCAAGGCATCTGCGACTAGATTGCCTTTGCCCTCTGCGCACTCTATACTGGAGTCAGAGTCCTTGATGTACTCTAACCATTTCCTTTGCCTCATGTTAAACTCTTTCTGAGTGAGGCTCTTATGGTCAGTGTAGATCACCAAGGAACTACCCATCAAGTAATGCCTCCATTGTTTTAGAGAAAAAATCACTCCTGCATGTTCTAGGTCATGGGTAGGATAATTTTGCTCATGTAGTCTCAACTGCCTTGACCCATAAGCAATGGCATTTCTGTCTTGCATAAGTACATAACCTAACCTAGATCTAGATGCATCTATATATTTGATGTAGGGTTTACTTGGATTAGGAAGAATCAATACTGGAGCTTTAATCAACCTCTGCTTGAGCTCCTGGAAACTCTTTTCACACTTTTTGGTCCACTCAAATCTTTGACCCTTCTTGGTTAGATGGGAAAGAACAGAAGCAATCATGGAAAAACCTGATACAAATCTCCTATAGTATCTAGCTAATCCTAGGAAACTTCTGATTTCTTTCACATTCTTTGGTCTTTACTAATCTTGCATTGCCTTGACCTTTTTAGGGTTTGCCTGAAGGCCTTATGCATCTATGATGTTCTCAGGAAAGACACTTCCCTTATCCAGAATTCACACTTGGATAACTTGGCATAAAGCTGATGTTCCAATAGAGTCTTTAGGAAAATCTAGCTCCATGCCATGGATTTCATATACTAATTCCTTAGAATTCACTAATGCATGCACTTCACCATTAGGCAATGTGATTTCCCTCTTAGCACAATCAATTCTTATGTTATGCATAGCAAGCCAACTCATACCCAGCACTAAATCATACTTAAGAATGTCCAACACTAGCAGACTAGTCATAAGCTAAGTCTTTCCTGCTACTAGCTCACAATCCTTAGCTAGGTCATTAGTGAAAAGACTTTGACTATGTTACCCACTATGGAGTAATCTAGTTTCGGTGCCAAAACTGTGCATTTAAACTCCCAGGCTTGGTGTGTCCTGTAGGTCACCAGAACAATGCCCCTAGTGTACATACTCAAGTGACCCTCATGAGCACTATGTAAATACATGCATATTGGTCTAACCATAACACATATATTCACATTTATGAACACTATGGCAGCAAAGAAAGAAAACACTAACACAAGTCTTAGTTTTGGCTTCCACGCATTAAGCATTCTTACTAGGTTCAAAAATTCCAACCACTGCACCCAAACTTCCTCCAATAAACTGTATCATTCTAGCCATGTAACCCCCTATTTTTTCACTCCATTATCAAGTAGAGACTTAGATCAAACCATGGAATTTTGTTTTACATCAATAGCCCACCTATGGACCAAACTATGGATTTTTTTAAGTTGGTTACAAAATTCTGACCAAATGAACAATAACTTAGCGAAATTTGAAATGTCATATCTTTGGCTACAGGACTCCAAATTTAGAAATTATGAATCCTGGTTCAACCTATTGATGTGCTCTAGGTGTGGTCAAAATTGCATACCAAGATTCATTCTACACAGAGGGATATAGAACTTTGAGTGTAGAGTTGAAATTATGATCACTTTATGACCATTTTGTCCATACAAAATTTCATAAGCATGCAAACACTTCATTCACAAGGGGTAAGCCACTCAAGGCTATTCAATACATGTCCAAGACACTTGGGAATTACATTCCCTTACATCTAGCATCTTTGCATAGCCAATACCAAAATTTGCAAACAAACAGCCTACATTGCACACTTAGGCAGCTTATGCATAGCATCAAGGCCTTCTAGATCATCTAGTCTATGTCTCCTGGATCTGTGAGAGCCCTCTATATGGTGATGCTCTCCATGATATCTCTGCCTCCTCCTAGATCTTCTTTCATGGCCATCTTGAATCTTATTCCTAGTGGAGGAATGGTCATAGACTAAGGGATTGGTCCTGGATACCTAACCAATCTCAGACCTTAGTCTTCTTCCACTTTGATTTCTCCTATCCTCATCTTCCTCCTCAATAGTTTCATCATTTGTATCTTCTATGCTTCCAGAAGGAATATATTCAAATGTGTCCCTAGTATCCTCTTCTAGTTGTTACTGTGCATCCAAAACTGATTCTGGTGGAGCTACTTAGCCTCCTTGCTGTTGTGCTTGAATCAACCGTAGTAAGTTTTCATTGATTAGAGCTAAGTTCTATTGAAGCTCTAACCAAACCTGAGGCACTTCAGGGTTTGGTACCCCTTGTTGCCCCTGATTCCTTATATTCTACCCATTTCTTTGTTGCCTAGAATCAGTAGGAGGCCTTCTAGGTGGTTCCCCTATCTTTGTGGCAACCATGTTTACTTCCTAAATTGATGATTCATCATAGAGCACATATAAAGATCATAGGTATTTCAATGGTACTTGGCACTACCAGCTAACCGCACTGAGTTCATGTATGCAGATGCATGCAATGCAACTATATGCTATGTACATGTACAAACCATGCTATGATACCAACTTCTGTTACCCACTCTGAGCTAGTCCAATTACAGTGCCAAAATTGTGCATTTAGACTCCTAGGATTGGTAATGTTCTGTAGGTCATCAAAACACTACCCTTAGCGTGCATACCTAAGTGGGCCTCTTGGACACTATGTAAACACATGTATATTTGTCCAAACATCACACACTTATTCACATTTCATGCACACTGTGGCAGCAAAGAAGGAAAACACTACCATAAGTCTTAATATTGGCTACCACACATTAGGCAATCTTGTTAAGTTCAATTGACTAGCCACTACACCTGTAACTTCCACTAATAAACTATATCATTCTAGCTATGTACCCCCATGTTTCGTTGCTCCACTATCAAGTAGAGACTTAAAGAAAACCAAGGAATTTCTTTTTACATCAATAGCCCATCTATGGAACAAGTTATGAATTTTTGAAGTTGGTTACAAAATTCTGACCAAATAAACAGTAACTTAGCCAAATTTGCAATGTCATATCTTTCGGTACAAGGCTTCAAATTCAGAAATTCCAAATATCAGTTCAACCTCTTGATGTTATCTAGTTATGGAAAAATTTCAAATAAATATTCCTTCTTCACAGGGAGATATAGAACTTTAAGTCTAGAGTCAAAGTTCTGGTCACTTTATGACCATTCGGCCCATACAAAATTTCATAAGTGTGCAAACACTTCATTCACAAGGGGAAAACCCTCAAAATCTATCACTTATATGTCCATTACACATGGGAATTACATTCCCTTGCTTTTAACAACTTTATGTGGCCAAAACATAATTTACAAGTAAGCAGCACATCATTCACACGTGGGCAGCTTTGCACCACATCACTTACATAGCCAAAATATTACTCAAATGTTCACATAATTTTCTCATTTTACATACAATACATGTACATGCATACATGCACCAAAAAATGGTATTAAATCAGCTAAATACCCACCCTAGGTTACAGGAGTGCCTGAGACACAATGCACTCCAGAACAGGATGCTGGACAGCTGCTGCATAACACAATAAGTACCGCCATTAAAAATACCAAATGTGCTCCTAAAATCACCAAAATTTCCAGATCATAACTAGACATATGGAAGTTCATGAAATTGAAATTTCAGATCAAAACTCAAAACAAAAATGTCACTTTGGATGAGATCTTTCTGCTAGACCTGAAATGACAGAATTGAGGGAAGTAAGTTTCATTGAGAAACTTAGTAAGGGTAACACTTGGATTCAGTAGGAAATGTGATCCTCATTCAAAACTGAATCCAAAGACACTAAAACACAAAAACCACAATGCATATATACAAGATATAGCAACCAAATGCAGTAGCCATTCACAACCAACAAACACATGAAATGCAGCAGCAAGATATACCATAGGTTAGTCCATAAAACACATAATAAACATAAATAAATCACTATGGCAGCCCTCATCAAGCTAATTCTTGGTGTTAGGAGGATTTTAACACTATTTAATACTAACTTTGGGCTCTAGAAACCCTTGTTTCTTGATTCCATCTTTTGCATGGTAACACTAACGCCAAAACCTTGCCATGCTTCATTCCCCTTAACCCATACTTGGTTCCTTGAGATTTTTGCTCTCTTCTAAGCATGGCCTTAGCTTCATGGATGTTTGGAAATATAGTAAACAATCCAAGAAACTTTAGAAAACCCTTACAGTCGCTGCCATCACTGTGCACTTCACACTAGGTCACAAAACCTTCAATAAGTGTGCTCCCCTCACTAAGCTTTGGTTCATCAAGCTCAAGGCTCTCTTCCAAGCTTAGCCCTAGCTCCATGGATGCTTGAAAATATAGTAAACAATCCATGAGAGCAAGAGATCCCTTACCTTGATGGGTATGCTAAAATTGAAGCCTGATCCTAGGTGCACTCAAGCAATAGCACAAAATAGCTTCCAATTGTGCTTCCTTGACTTCAATTGCAAGTAGTTTTGAGTTTAAAGGTATGGTGGCTATGGAAGAAGTGTGGAGGTGGAGGTGCTACATTTTTTCTACTAGAAGAGACCAAATGTGGGAGATAAAGACAAAGATAACCACTTATAAAGACTTTAGTGCACAAAACACACTTAATAGCCGTAATTAAGCTTTATGTTATTTTCCTTGCTACAAGACCATGGTTTATTAGTCTTAATTTCTTGGCCCACATTTGAATTTCTTGCGATGCTTTGGCCAACCATCCCTTGAGTGGGATAACTCCAAAATGTCTCTATTTGACTCAAGTCAAAACCCTGAACTTCCTAAGGCTTACACTAGGACACTTTAGTCCTTAATGCCTTTTATGTTTTCTCTATTCAAACTTGTCTTCCATAAGCAATTTGGTCATCCAATAGCACTTTCATACCATTCATATCCTTCTCCTAACTCTTTAAAAAAATTTTTGTGAAAGTTTTAAAA
The DNA here is from genome assembly GCA_005392925.1 of Aquilaria sinensis. NCBI lineage: Eukaryota > Viridiplantae > Streptophyta > Magnoliopsida > Malvales > Thymelaeaceae > Aquilaria > Aquilaria sinensis. Next base: position 39,829 of record SMDT01001953.1, on the reverse strand, counting down.
TTGAGCACCCGAATATCAAAAATTTTACTATTAAGGTAAATGTTACCTCTTAGTGCTCCTCCCTCCTGGGATGTCTCTGGCCTCTCCAGTTGGAAGACTCTGCCACCTCTATACACTGGAGGCCAAGGCACTAGAGGAACTGGCCTCTGCAGTCCCTCCCTAGGCACTCCCCCTCTAGGTCTTGCCCCAATAAGCCTTACTGGACCTTGGTCTTCTAGCCTCCTTTGACCTTATGGGCTATCTTTGATCAAATGATCCATGGATCCACATCTTAGGCATACTTGGGTGTCAAAATAACAAGGTTTCCTTCCATGAAAATTCTTGCATTTAGGGCACCTTTGGCAAGGGAACTTCCACTTAACCTTGCCCTCACCACCAAGATGAGAATTCTTGGCAATTCCCTTGCCATGTGGTGGCATCTCCTGCTTGCCTCCTACCTGACTACTTTCCCCTGGTCCATTGGGAAAGTACTTAGTGTGTTACTCCTTTTGCTCTACTAATAGAGCTTTCTGCACTACTTCATAGTATCTGATTGCTCCAAACGGTCTTACAGCCTTTCTGATGTCTGACTTAAGGCCTCTGACAAATCTTTTGGCCTTCAACTCATCCAGTCCATTATACTAAAGAGCATACCTCACCAATTGAATGAATTTGTGCTCATACTTAAGGACACTAAGGTTGTCCTTCCTTAGAGTATCAAATTCAACTTGCTTCGTATCCTTAATAGCATCACTAATGGACGGCTCCTGAAATAGTTGGGTGAACTCTGGCTAAGTCATTTCCATGTCTTCTCCTAGCATTCTACCCTTTTGGAGAGCATATCTATCTCTGGTGCTCCTCCACCATATCTTTATACTGCCTACCAGATTATAGGTAGCCAGTGACACTCTCTTTCTAGAGCTGAGTGGCATCCTCTCAAACATTTTTTCAATGAAGATTAACCACTCCTCAGCTCTCTCTGGCCCAACTCTTCCATCAAACTGTGGAGTTCTTAGGCCTTCAAACCTCTCCAATAGTCTGACTTCATCAAGGCCTTCTAGATCCTCTGATCTATGTCTCCTAGATCTGTAAGAGCCCTCTGTATGGTGATGCTCAATATGATCTCTCTGCCTTCTCCTAGATCTTTTCTCATGGCTTTCCTCAATCTCATTCCTAGTGGAGGAATAGTCATAGACTGAGGGATTGGTCCTGGATACCTGACCAATCTCAAACCTTAATCTTCTTCCTCTTGGATTTCTCCTATCTTCATCTTCCTCCTCAACAGTTTCATCATCTGTATCTTCTATGCTTCTAGAAGGAACATATTCAGATGTGTACCCAGTATCCTCTTCTAGTTGCTATTGTGCACCTTGAACTTGTTCTACTGGAGCTACTTGGACTCCCTGCTGTTGTGCTTGAATTAGCCTCATTAAGTTTTCATTGATTAGCGCTAAGTTCCTTTGAAACTCTAACCAAACCTGAGGCACTTCAGGGTTTTGGTACCCCCTGTTGCCCCTGATTCCCTCTATTCTGTCCATTTTTTTGTTGCCTAGAATAAGTAGGAGGCCTTTATGGTGGTTCCCCTCTCCTTGTGGCAACCATGTTTACTTCCTGAATTGATGGTTCATTATAGAGCAGATATAAAGATCATAGGTATTTTAAGGGTACTTGATATTATCAACTGACCAAACTGAGTTCATGTATGTAGATGCACACAACGCAACTATATGCTATATACATGTACAAACCTAACTCTGATACCAACATCTGTTACCCACTCCAAGGTAGTCCAATTATCATGCAAAAATTGTGCATTTAGACTCCGAGGATTGGTAATGTTCTATAGGCCATAAGAACACTACCCTTAGTGTGCGTACCCAAGTTGCCCTCTTAGGCACTATGTAAAGGCATGTATATTGATCCAACAATCTCACACATATTCACATTTCATGCACACCATGGCAGCAATGAAGGAAAACACTAGCAAAGTCTCAGTCTTGGCTACACACATTAGGTAATCTTGTTAAGTTCTAGTGAGCAGCCACTACACTTATAACTTCCACTAATAAAATGTATAATTCTACCCTTTTAACACTTGTTTTCTTTGCTCCATTATCAAGTAGTGACTTAGAGCAAACCATGAAATTTTTTTTAACATCAATAGCCCACCTATGGACCAAGTTATAGATTTTTTAAGTTGGTTACAAAATTTTGACCAAATAAATAGTAACTTAGCCAATTTTGCAACAACATATGTATGGCTACAATGATACAAATTCAGAAATTCTAATTCCTAGTTAAACTTCTAGATGTTCTCTAGGTGTGGTCAAAATTTCATACCAAGATTCCTTCTACACAGGGAGCTATACAACTTTAAGTACATAGTCAAAATTCTAGTCACTTTATGACCATTGGGCCTACACAAAATTTCATAAGTGTGCAAATACTTCATTCACAAGGGGAAAGCCCTCCACGGCTACCCCATATATGTCCATTACACATGGGAAATACATTCTCTTGCATTTAACAACCATATGTGCCTAAAACAGAATTTACAAGTAAGCAGCCCGTCATTCACACTTAGGCAGCTTTGCACCACATCACTTACATGGCAAAAACATTACTCAAATGTTCACGTACTTGTCTCATTTTACATACACTACATGTACATGCATACATGCACTACACAATCATCTTAACTTAGCTAAATACACACCCTAGGTTATAGGAATGTCTAAGACACAATGGACTCTAGAACAGGATGCTGGACAACTGCTGGATAATACAATAAGTACCACCATTACATATACCAAACATCTTCCTAAAATCGCCAAACTTTCCATATCACAACTAGTCATATGGAAGTTCATGTAAATTTTAGATAAAAAAGCAAACAACAAATTTTAGTTTGAATAAGATCTTTTCGCTACACCTGGAATGACAGAATTGAGCGGAGTAAGTTTCATTGAGAAACATGGTAAGGGTAGCACTTGGATTCAATCGGCAATGTAACCATCATTAAAACCTGCATCCAAAGACACTAAAATGAAAAAACCATCATGCATATATACAAGATATAGCAACCAAATGTAGTAGCCATTCACAACCAACAAACACATGAAATGCAGCAGTAACAATAACCATAGGTTAGTCCATAAAACATATGATAAACATAACCAAATCACTATGGCAGCCCTCCTCAAGCTAATGCTTGGTCTTAGGAGGAATTTAACACTAGTTAGTACTAACTTTGGGCTTGAGAAACCCTCATTTCCCTGCCATCAGTGTGCGCTTCACACTAGGTCACAAAACCTTCAACAAGTGCACTCCCCTCACTAAGCTTAGTTCATCAAGCTCATGGCTCTCTTCCAAGCTTACCACTAGCTCCATAGTTTCTTGAAAATGTAGAAAACAACCCATGAGAGCAAGAGAACCCTTACCAAGGTGGGTAGGTCAAAAATCAACCTTGATCCTTGAAGTATCCAAGCAATAGCTCTAGTGTGCTTCCATTTGCTCCCTTTTACCTTCAATTTCAATCAATTGCAAGTTTGAAGGTGTTGTGGCTATGAAGGAAGTCTGGCTTTGTTCTTGGGCTAGAGGAGAGATATAAGTGAATTGGCTACTTAAATGAGCTTAAGGGCATAAAACACACTCAACAAGCTTAAACTTGCTTTATGTCATTTTCCTTCTCACTAATTATGGTTTCTTTGTCTTGAACTCATTGGTACACATGTGCTCAACATTTTTGACCCATTTATCAAGCCTTGTCTACCTCCCCTATTGTGGGATAATTCCACAATCTCATACTTTCACTTAAGTCAAAGACATACACATCCTAAGGCCTACTTAAAAACAGTTAGGTCCTTTACGCCTTTTTGTGTTTTCTTTTTCCTTGGTTTTCTTCCATAAGCAATTTGGCCTCCAATTGCACTTTTATACCATTCATTTCCTTTCCATAACTCTCTAAAGCTCTTTTGTGAAAGCTTTACAATTGAGTACCCAAATTTCCAAAACCTTACAAAAAAGTCCATAGGTTGCTTGACAAACAAGCAACCCTTAAGGATTTTCTTGGCGGCCAAGTTACCAATTTGGAACACTTTTAAGGAGGTGTTCATTATACCTTTTACCCTTCTTACTTCAATTATTATAAAGAGAATTACACAATATAATGGCTTTTTGACCATTTTGCCACACTTTTAATTCTCCTATTTTTGTGTTGTAGTAACACTTCCTGATCCAAGTAAGCCCTAGATCATATATATAGATGCATCTAGATCTGGGTTAGGTTATGTCCTTATGCAAGACAAAAATGTTATTCCTTATGGGTCAAGGTAGTTGAGACCTCATGAGCAAAATTATCCTACCCATGACCTAGAACTGGCAGCAGTGATTTTTGCTCTGAAGCAATGGAGGCATTACTTGATGGGTAGTTCCTTTATGATCTACACTAACGGTAAGGGCCTAAAGTATTTGTTCACTCAGAAAGAGTTGAACATGAGGCAAAGGAGAAGGGTAGAATACATCAAGGATAGTGACTGCTATATAGAGTACACAGAGGGCAAAGGCAATCTAGTAGTAGATGCTATGAGTAGGAAGTACGTGGGTCTTCTGAAAAGAGGATCTATAATTGATTATGATAAGCAAAATAGTCTGCTATGCCTATGGTGACACGGCCGTCCTTCGCACCTACCCAGGAAGCCTGTGAGAATTGGTCTCACGATGGTTGCAATTGGCTAGTTGTATATGTGCGCGGATTAAATCCCATGATACTAGTTGATTAACCTAGAATATGCAAGATGCATGCTCTTCATGCTTTGACTTGGATCATTAAAAACATAAGCATTAACTTGGCCAAGTAATTTCTAAAGAAAGTAAATACAAATAGCCAAAGCATACAAAATCAACCTTTGTGTGAATTTACTACACATAACAACTTGTGGGAGCATTCATACATCCAGTGGACTAATGCCCTCACCCAAAAGCAACCCTAGAGTCTAGGACTCTTCATAACATAGACTGTGGAGGCAACTAAGAGTACGGTATAAATACAAGCCTCTACTGAGATCTTCTTGATCTAACTCCCACCTTGGATACGTGTCCCAGTGGCGAGTCTTAAAAGCTTTGTCCAAGTACTACTATGCTCTACAGCCAAAGGAAGACTTAACTTAGCACTGTTACTTAACCAACAAGTACCCATGTAGACTAGAATCATAAAGATTCTCAAGTGCCATACCTGTACATACAAAAGAGCAATACCGCAATAATCCTCAATGATTACCCAGCCTAACAACCTCAGTCTCTGCACAACATAACTAGGGAGTGAGAACATAACATTCTCAGTAAGGGTCTTCAGTGTACCTATAAGAAAATTACTAAGGACAACACATATGGTCACATATGTAACCTACTATGAGCTCATACAGCCTGAGGGTCTAATATATGCATATAAAACTAGGTCCCTTGAGACCTCTCCTAATCCTTGTCCTTGAACTACATGGCATTGCCTTGTCCTCTAGCAAGCATAGCTTGCCAACCTAACTAGTGATAAATCACCAGTTGAACCTCTCCCATTTATGTTGTACAGGGGAATTATGGTGGGACTATTGTAGACTAGGCCATAAAGACCTTGTAGACTAGGTTCACTAAGGTTTCCACATTGAAGCCTCAAATGCAAAGTCTCAACTAGGCTTCTAATGGTACTAAACCTTGCGCCTACTTATGGTGTTCTATTGTGGCCATAATTTCCTTTAAAACTTGCCTTAACTTTGAGTTAAAACAAGTTTCAAAATTGGCCATTTTAAGTGTTTTTAAAACATGGAGGTGATAGTAATCCCTCTTAGCTTCACGTGGAATCTTGAATCACCTCAATCGGACACCCAAGCAAAAAGTTATGCTGAAAACAAAATCGGGTGTCAAATGTTGTCTTGGCGACGAGTTGCCACAGTTGTCGACGTTCTGCCAATTTTTTGAGGTCTTTGCGACATGTCGTGGGAACTCGTGGGGATTGGCAATGTGTCACCAAACCTGCAAAATGCCCAGAAAATCTCCGGTTTAACTGCTATGAAATTTGAACACTCCCCAAACATATCAAACATGCATGGATAGCCTTCAAACTTCACATACGTGTAGTACATGTTGCATAGACCAAAATAGACCATCACAAGCCTTCCTATGATGTATTACAACATCATTCCAATCAAGCCAAACACACTAGTCCACCATATTTCAACCAAATCCTCTAATTAATACTATAGCTAGAATTACTCAAATTCTTCAAGCAAACTCAAGCCAATAGCATTAATTGAACTTGAAAACATAACTCACTTACCTCAACTCCAAGTAACAAGCAAGAATCAAGCTCTTTTCCAAGCAACCAAGGTCACCAAAGTTCTACACAAGTCCCAATCAATAACAAAGGCACCAATCACCAAAACTTCACTGTCTAACCAAAACCCAAGCTCCAAACCAAGAAAATAACATGAATTCAATCAAGAACACATTAATTACCTCGTTGAAAAATAGGGGCTATGGAAAAACACCCTTCCAAGCTTTAAAATCATGGTTTAAAGCTTGAAATTAGCTTCTTTTAGCTTGTACACCTTGAATTGCACCTCTTGACACCAAGAACACTTGATTCCAAGCTTAATTTGAGAGACAAATAAGTGAGGGAAGGATAAAAACGTGGTTATGGTAGCTTCCCCCTTTTCTTTCCCTTCTTAAACCCTTACTTAGCATCAAAGTCACCAAGGTATCAAGCTTAATGCAATTAAGTCCCCTATCTTTGTAACTTAGTCATTCTTGATTAAATTCTTGTTTATTCTTCAAGTTTGGGTTCAGGTTGAAAGTTAAATTATAAAAAGTCATTTTAAAACACTTGGGACTCAACCTGGATCTTTAGGATGCAAAATTACCATGTTGCCCCTAAACCTCGTTCAATGCTTTATCTTTCTCGAAACTTAGTGAACTTTGCTAAACTTCTCTATTCTTGCTATGTAAACTTGAATTAAGGTTCTAAACTTAATTTAAGGCACTTTACGTCCTTCAAGAGTGCTTGCTACTAGGAGAGCCATAACATTTTCCCCTGCTTTTGGAATTTGGTGCCCCAAATTCCGCTATAACTCTGAAAAAACACTAGGATACCTTTTCAGCATATCCTTCTCTATCTCCCAGGTAGCTTCCTCCTCACTATGGTTAGACCAAAGGATCTTAACCATTGGAATCCACTTAGTCCGAAGTTTCTTGACTTGCTTATCAAGTATCTGAACAGGGTTTTCCTCATACGTGAAGTTTTCCTGAGTGGGTATCACTGAAGGATTAACTACCTGTCCCAAATCCACTGTGCATTTTCTGAGTAGACTAACGTGAAACACGTTATGCACTTGGGATAGGTTAGGTGGTAATGCTAACTGATAAGCAGCTTTCCCTACTTTCTCCAACACTTCATAGGGTCCAATATACCTAGGAGCTAACTTTCCCCTTTGCCTAAAACAGCTAACTCCTTTCATAGGTGACACTTTCAGAAGTACCTTGTCCCCCACTTCAAAACTCAAATTTCTTCTTCTCAAATTCGTATACTTAGTCTATCGGTCATTGGCTATCTTAATCCACTGCTGGATTAACTTAATCTTAGCTGTAGTGTCAGCTATGATTTCAGGACCGATAACTACCTTGTCTGCAGGGTCTACCCAACAATGGGGCTTCATACATCACCTTCCATACAAAGCTTCATATGGTGCCATTCCAATAACAGTTTGATGACTGTTATTATAAGCAAACTCAATCAGTGGTAAATGCTGATCCCAATCACCTTTGAAATCAATAGCACACATCCGTAACATATCCTCCAAAGTCTGAATCACTCTCTCAGATTGCCCATCAATCTGAGGATGAAAAGCAGTACTGAGACTAACCTTACTTCCCAATGCTTCTTGAAAAGCATTCCAAAATCGTGATGTGAACCGAGGATCTTTATCAGATATAATCTGATCTGGTATACCATGGAGTCTCACAATCTCTTTAAGATACAACTTAGCTAACTTCTTCAATGTATAAGAAATCTTGATAGGTATGAAGTGTGCCAACTTCATTAGTCGATCAACTACTACCCATATAGCATCATGCTGACTCCGGGTATTCGGTAATCCCACTAGGAAATCCATAGTAACGGATTCCCATTTCCTCACTGGCAGAGGTAAGCTCTGAAGTGTGCCTACTGGTTTCTGATGTTCTGCTTTAACCATCTAACATGTCAAACACTTTGCTACATGTCTTCCTATGTCCCTTTTCAATCCGGGCCACCAAAAATGTGTCTTCAGATCATGATACATCTTACTAACACCAGGGTGGATATTCAAAGTACTACTATGTGCTTTTTGTAGGACTTCCTGCCTAAGTCCATCCATATTCGGTACATAGAGAAAATCTCCATAATGTAGTATTTCATCCTTGTATCTGAATTCCTTCTTCACAGTGCCAAATTTCACTTTTCCTGAAATTTTCTTCAGCAATGGATCTTTTATATGAGCTTCTTTAACTTTGACTAACCAAGCTGACTGCACTTCCAGAATGTAGACAAGGGATTTCTCTCGACTTTGCCATAATTCATGCAAAGCTAAGAAACAGTCCCTCAATACTCCTTCGGAGGAGTTCATAGCCTGATCCTTAGACAGGATCACTCCCGTGTACTTCTGGCTCAATGCATCTGCTACCATATTTCCCTTACCAGCACAGTACTTAATTGAACAATCATAATCTTTTATGTATTCAATCCAACATCACTGCCTCATGTTCAGATCCTTCTGGGTAAACAAATATTTCAAACTTTTATGATCGGTCAAGATCTTAAATGATCTCCCCATCAAGTAATGCCACCACAACTTCAGTACAAAAATTATTGCCACTAATTCAAGATCAAGAATAGGATAGTTCAATTCATTGGGCCTCAGCTGTCTTGAACTATAAGCAATCACCTGACCATCCTGCATCAATACACATCCCAAACCAGAACCAGATGCATCAGTATAAACTGTAAAAGCTCTGTTCGGTTATGGCAAAAGAAGTATAGGTGCACTGGTCAATCTTTCCTTTAATTCCATATAAGCTTCTTCACACTTCGGAGTCCACTCAAAGTTCTAAGTTTTCTTGGTCAGGGCCGTTAACGGTGTAGCTATCACAGAGAATTTATCTATGAACCACCTGTAGTAACTTGCTAAGCCCAAGAAACTCCTCACTTCTATAACTATAGTTGCTCTTTCCCACTCAACTACTGCCTGAACCTTTTCAAGATCAACTGATAGACCTTGAGCACTGATGATGTGCCCCAAAAATTGAATCTTTTAGGACCAAAACTCACACTTAGACAACTTTGCATAGTATTGATTATCCTTCAGCACTTGCAAAACTGTTCTAAGGTGCTTCTCATGTTCTGATGTAGACTGTGAATATACCAAAATGTCAGCGATGAAAACTCCAATAAACTGATCCAGAAACGGCTTAAAGATCCGATTCATGGCTTTCATAAATACTGCTGGAGCATTCGTCACACCAAACGGCATAACTGTATATCATAATGTCCATACTGTTGGGTTTCGAGAGCCAAACAGCGCAGCGAAATTTAACTGAAACCCTCCAGGATCCAAGTGAAACGGGATAAACCGGGTGTTCAAAAATTTTCATACCTAATTTTTGGTTGAGATATTTCACTCAACTGTAGAGTCAAATCACAAAACCTAAACAATTGACATGTTCAAGCTTTTTCTGGTATCCATACAAGCCTTTCGGCATCACCACGCTTCCACCGCGTCCCAATAGATGCGTTTCTCTTGCTCTCGCAGTGCTAGCTTGCGTCCTCCAAGGAATTGCAAGAGAAGAGTGCAGCTGTCCTTTTGGGAGGCTAGGGCAAGGAGACCTACGAATTTCTCACTAAAAGTTGTATTTATAGTGAGACTCAACTTCCCGGCCTAATGAGTTTCAAGCCCTAATCCAATTAGCCTTTAATTTTGGGCTTAATAATGGCTCAACTATTGGTCCCATTATTAATACGAAATTATTGTGAAACCAAAACCCAAATTATTTGTCCATGCACTCTAATGATCCAAATAGCTCTATGTGTGTGACCCAATAGGCTCTTTCCACATTCGCAATGATCATAAATCACATTTATGATCATAAGCAATGAGCGGTGTCTAGCAACACATCATTGCTACCCAAGTGACAAGATTGTCGATGATTCAACTAAACCTTTATGATCATCACCGATATATGCTATTGTCCCTTTGTCCAAGATATCAAGACTAAGCACGAGACATGGAATGTGTCACTCTCGTATAGCCCAATCTTTGGTTTCTTGATTACCGAGTAGACCAACTTAAACTGATGACATTGATATCGTATATCAACTCATCCGAGCATGGCCATGCATTTTCTAAGTCTCACTCTATCAAGGGGCCCGAAGATATCACTCCCGTTACATAGGAGGGACAAATCCCATCTTGATCATACAAATCCCTCCGCATGATATGTGACATACCCAATGACCTCCTTCAAGTTCACTCAGTTACGAGCAACAAAGGAAAGTATCAAAGTATGTGACTCACATGTAGGGAACCTTGATGATCTTAGGTCGAAGGACTACATATACCATGATCACTATGAGAATCACTTATGACACTCATATAACGATCCATGTAGTGTTCTCATGGTGGGTCGGTCCAGTACACAAGTTCTCCAACTTGTACCCATATGTAGACTACATATCTCATATTAGTCTCCACATATGCTAGTCGTTATGTATTATTGCAACCCGCTCCACAATAATACTAGACTAGGGACGTTTAAGAATATCATTATTCTAGGGTTACAATTATGTTTATTACGTTACGCAGAAACAAAACAACAAACATAATTGCTGGATTAATGCCTTAATAAAATATCATGACTCAATGTGCAAAAAATACAATCATCTCATGATTGGCTTTTGGGCACAACACTAACAATCTCCCACTTGCACTAAAAGCCAATCATCCATGTATCTAATACCGATGGACCTAGAATGGCTATCATGCTTCTGCTGCGTAAGGGGCTTTGTCAGTGGATCAGCAATGTTGCTGTCTGTCGAAGTCCTGCATATCCTTACATCACCCCTCTCGATGATCTCCCTGATGAGATGATAGCGTCGGAGTATGTGTTTGGATCGCTGGTGAGATCGAGGTTCCTTAGCCTGTGCGATTGCTCCATTGTTGTCACAATAGAGCTCTATCGGGTCGGCAATGCTTGGAACCACTCCAAGTTCAGTGATGAACTTCTTGATCCAAACTGCCTCCTTCGCAGCATCAGAGGCGGCAATGTACTCAGATTCTGTTGTAGAGTCAGCTACTGTCTCTTGCTTTGAACTCTTCCAGCTCACAGCACCACCACCAATACAAAACACATAACCAGATTGCGATCTAAAATCATCCTTATCGGATTGGAAGCTTGCATCGGTGTAACCCCTTACAACGAGCTCATCTTCACCTCCAAAGACCAAGAATGCATCCTTAGTCCTTCGTAAGTACTTAAGGATGTTCTTAACAGCTGTCCAGTGACTCTCACCGGGGTTCGATTGGTACCTACTCGTCATGCTCAAAGCATATGAGACATCGGGACGAGTACATATCATGGCATACATGATAGATCCAATTGCTGAGGCATATGGAATCTTACTCATGCGCTCTCTCTCCTCGGGTGTACTCGGACACTGAGATCTAGAAAGAGTGATACCATGTGACATGGGCAAGAATCCTTTCTTGGAATCTTGCATGCTAAACCTCTTTAGCACCTTGTCAATATATGTACTTTGACTTAGGCCAAGAAGCTTTCTAGATCTATCTCTATAGATCCTGATGCCTAACACATAGGCTGCTTCACCCAAGTCCTTCATAGAGAAACATTTCCCTAGCCAAGTCTTCACAGACTGTAGCTCAGGAATGTCATTCCCGATGAGTAGTATGTCATCTACATACAACACCAAGAAGACAATAGCGCTCCCACTAACCTTCTTGTAGACACAAGGTTCATCTTCATTTTTGATAAAACCAAACTCTTTGATTGCTTCATCAAAATGAAGATTCCAACTTCGAGAAGCTTGCTTCAGTCCATAAATGGACCTTTGCAACTTGCACACTTTATTGGCATTCTCAGGAGTGACAAAACCCTCAGGTTGTGTCATGTACACATCCTCAAGTAGCTTTCCATTTAGGAATGCAGTTTTGACATCCATTTGCCATATCTCATAATCATAGTGTGCAGCAATAGCAAACAAAATTCGGATGGATTTAAGCATAGCAACTGGTGAAAAAGTTTCATCATAGTCAATACCATGAATTTGCTTGAAACCTTTTGCAACCAATCGTCCCTTAAAGGTAATCACATTACCATCCATGTCAGTTTTCTTCTTGAAAACCCATTTGCACCCTATGGGTTTTACCCCTTCAGGTGGGTCAACCAAAGTCCATACTTGGTTTTCATACATGGATTCCATCTCGGATTTCATGGCCACTAGCCACTTCTCAGAGTCAGGCCCCGACATAGCTTGTTGGTAGGTTGTGGGCTCATCCTGATCCATGAGCATCACATCACCAGTGTGAGTCACGAGAAATCCATATCTCTCGGGCTCACGCCGAATCCTACCAGACCTACGTGGGCTCTGTGCTACAGGAACAGACTCTTGAACCACAACATCTTGTGGTGTCTGTTCAGGTTCCATTTCAGGTTCGATGTCTCCTTGTTGTTCTTGAATTTCTTCAAGTTCTACTTTCCTCCCACTAGTTCCTTTAGAGATAAACTCTTTCTCTAAAAAGACACCAGTTCGAGCAACAAACACTTTTTGCTCAGAAGGATTGTAGAAATAGTAACCCTTTGTTTCTTTGGGATACCCAACAAAAAGGCATTTTTGAGATTTGGGCCCTAGTTTGTCAGAGGATTGACGTTTCACATAAGCGTCACAGCCCCAAATCTTCATAAAAGACAAATTGGGATGCCTCCCACTCCATATCTCATATGGTGTCTTTTGAACCGATTTAGATGGAACTCGGTTTAGTGTAAAAGCGGCTGTCTCTAGAGCATGTCCCCAAAAGGAGTTTGGAAGGTCAGCTTGACTCATCATAGAGCGAACCATGTCTAACAGAGTTCGATTTCTCCTTTCAGATACACCATTCCATTGAGGTGTACCTGGTGGAGTGAGTTGTGATACTATACCACACTCCTTCAGATAGTCAAGGAATTCTCGATCCAAGTACTCTCCACCTCGATCTGATCGAAGCACTTTGATACTCTTCCCGAGTTGATTCTCTACTTCATTCTTGAATTCTTTGAACTTTTCAAAGGATTCTGACTTGTGTCTCATGAGATACACATAGCCATATCTGCTGAAGTCATCAGTGAAAGTAATGAAGTATTGGAAACCTCCTCTAGCTTGTGTAGACATAGGGCCACATACATCACTATGTATGAGTCCTAGTAAGTCATTAGCCCTTTCACTTTGCCCTGTGAATGGGGCTTTGGTCATCTTGCCCAACAAACATGACTCACATGTCTCATATGATTCAAAATCAAATGAGTCCAAGAGTCCATCCTTATGGAGCTTGGATATGCGGGTCTCATTTATATGGCCCAAGCGACAGTGCCAGAGATAGGTCGGGTTTGAATCATTTAATCTGACCTTCTTGGTATTCACATTATAGATTGGATCTTCGAGGTCTAGAACATACAACCCATTGCTAAGTTGAGCACTACCATAAAAGATTTCATTCAAATAAATAGAACAACATTTGTCCTTTATTATAAATGAAAAACCTTTCTTGTCCAAACAAGAAACAGAAATCAAATTTCTACTAATAGTAGGCACAAAGTAGCAGTTGTCTAATTCTAAAACTAATCCACTAGGTAAAGTGAGAACATAAGTCCCTACAGCTAAGGCAGCAACCCTTGCTCCATTTCCAACACGTAGGTCCACTTCACCTCGGGCCAATCTTCTACTTCTACTTAGATACTGCACATTTGCACAAATGTGAGATCCACATCCAGTATCCAATACCCAAGATGAGGAAGTAGAAAATACCCAAGATGAGGAAGTAGAAAAGTTAGCCTCTATAACAAAAATACCTGAAGTGGAAGTCTTACTTCCTTTTTCCTTAGCAAGTTCTTCAAGATAGAGCTTGCAGTTGCGCTTCCAGTGTCCAGGTTGCTTACAATGGAAGCACTCCCCTTCCTTTGCCACACCACCCTTTGGTTTCAGTGCAGCTGAAGAAGAATTAGCATTGGACTTTCCATTAGCTTTATCCTTCTTCTTGTTGGCTTTTCCCTTTCCCTTGCCCTTTTGAACCATCAAAATGGGCTTAGCCTTCTTAAGGTTTTGCTCAGCAGTTCTCAACATGTTGAGCAATTCAGGGAGGGACTTGTCAAGGTCATTCATGTTATAGTTCATGACAAACTGACTGTAGCTTTCAGGCAACGATTGCAAGACTACATCAATAGCCAACTCTTTCTGAAGAGCAAATCCCAAATTCTCAAGATTCTCAATGTACCCAATCATCTTGAGCACATGAGGACCCACGGGACTTCCCTCAGACATCTTGCACTGAAACAATGCCTTAGAGGTCTCAAACCTCTCATGCCTAGCTTGCTCTTGGAAAAGCATTTTGAGATGTTCGATCATATCGAACGCCCCCATGTTCTCATGTTGCTTCTGAAGCTCAGATTCCATGGTAATAAGCATGAGGCATGCAACATCCAAAGCATCATCAGAATGCCTCTTGTGAGCATCCCTTTCAGCTCTTGGAGCAGTGGCAGCAGGCTCATTCGGAATGGGCTGCTCTAGGACATAAGCCTTTCTCTCTTGCTTGAGGACTATCCTCAAGTTTCGGTACCATTTGAGAAAGTTGGTCCCATTCAGTTTTTCCTTCTCAAGGATCGATCGCAACAAAAGTGTCGATGTGTTTTGTGCCATGGTTATCTACAACAGTAAATATGCAGTGTAAGAGTCATGTATTTTAATTCATTTAATAAGGACTTTTATTAAATGATACTCCCACTATTTTCCTCAAAATAATAACCCTCGATATTATTTCGGAACACCTCAGCGCTAAGGTATTCTAGTGGGCCAAGATCCATATTTGACCACAACCTGAGTCAGCTTTGGCTTTTCTCTCAAGTTACAGCTATTTAGGTAGGCAACTCCTTGCCAATTGCATCTCATGCAACTCTTGGATAGTTGGGTGAACAACACTTGTCCAAGCTCATCTCATGAACTTAAGCCCAACTCTATGCCTCTAAGTCCCTAATCCTATTAGGATGACTTAGTTAAGTCGGACCCAAAGTTAGCAATTTGGATATCACTATTATCCCATCGCGCCTTACCAAGATGAACATAGGTGCTTTGCTTTGGCAAACCCACCTAATGTTGATCAAAGTCTTGACGAGTGCCAACATTTGGAAGGCATCACATTTAATGACTTAATATTTGTTTGAGGGATTTTTCTTTTGATCTCACCAATTTGTTATCTCCGGTTGTCTTATACATGCATCACATACAAATATAAAACATGCATCTCATGCTTACAAGAAAGTAAACATGACATGGTTATAGCCCAAACTATGCGATATTCTCAAGCCAATGAGAATATCATAAAAGCCTAAGAAAAGAAAAGGGTCTTCACAAGCTCCTTCTCTTCCTTTCTTGGTTGCCCTTTTGTTGTCACCTCCTTGGACATACCACCTTGGATGATCCCATAATGGATGATCCCATTACCATTACATCAATAATAGAAACCTCGAGTTACATTCGAGGGGAGTAAGGTGAGAAGAGAATGTACAATGAGAGTAACAAGAGAAGGCACGACTTGCAGGCCGTATTTACAAGTACAACCAATCAAGGGCTATAACCATGCACCATGCTACAACCATCAATCAGAATAACATGTCAAATCTCATTCATCAAATGCATGCCAATTTTTGTGAGTTGATTAACCAGTTTTATTTATGTGGTGGTTCGCATACGACGGTCCTACTTGGCGGTCAGCGGGCGATGGTTCCGCTGACCGGTCAGCAGACGGGGTCAAGGGTTGCTGCCCTTGCAGGGGGTTGCAAGGGGGCGCCGGTTCAAAAAATTTTCTTACAATTGCTTTGCCCGACATCTTCTATTTTGAGCAAGTAGGCACCCGAGACTCTTCCATTCGAGCCACCAAAAATACCTTACTTTTGGTGCCCGAACAGGCCGAATCCAAACAAAGCTAGGGTTTTTGCAACTATTGCAAGAATCCTAATCCATATAGGTATCTCATACCAATCAATTTCGGGTTAATCTCATTAACCAATTAGTGTCGTTTCTTCATATATGTCATATGTTCATTACGAGTTCCAGTTTCATGCATCATGAATCAATCTAATTAATCATGGCCGAAAAGCAACCGAACACATAACATCATGCGATTCAACATTCAATCCCGATTTAGGGTTTCACCAGTAGCTCTGATACCACTGTTGGGTTTCGGGAGCCAAACAGCGCAGCGGAATTTAACCAAAACCCTCCAGGATCCAAGTGAAACGGGGTAAACCGGGTGTTCGAAAATTTTCATACCTAATTTTCGGTTGAGATCTCTCACTCAACTGTAGAGTCAAATCACAAAACCTGAACAGTTGACGTGTTCAAGCTCTCTATGGTATCCACACAAGCCTCTCGGGATCACCACGCTTCCACCACGTCCCGGCAGATGCGTTTCTCTTGCGCTCGCAGTGCTAGCTTGCGTCCTCCAAGGAATTGCAAGAGAAGAGTGCGGCTGTCCTTTTGGGAGGCTAGGGCAAGGAGACCTACGAATTTCTCACTAAAAGTTGTATTTATAGTGAGACTCAACTTCCAGGCCTAATGGGTTTCAAAGCCCTAATCCAATTAGGCTTTAATTTCGGGCTTAATAATGGCTCAACTATTGGGCCCATTATTAATACGAAATTATTGTGAAACCATAACCCAAATAATTAGCCCATGCACTCTAATGATCCAAATAGCTCTATGTGTGCGACCCAATAGGCTCTTGCCACATTGGCAATGATCATAAATCACATTTATGATCATAAGCAATGAGCGGTGTCTAGCAACACATCATTGCTACCCAAGTGACAAGATTGTCGATGATTCGACTAAACCTTTATGATCATCACCGATATATGCCATTGTCCCTTTGTCCAAGATATCAAGACTAAGCACGAGACATGGAATGTGTCACTCTCGTATAGCCCAATCTTTGGTTTCTTGATTACCAAGTAGACCAACTTAAATTGATGACATTAATATCGTATATCAACTCATCCGAGCATGGCCACGCATTTTCTAAGTCTCACTCTATCAAGGGGCCCGAAGATATCACTCCCATTACATAGGAGGCACAAATCCCATCTTGATCATACAAATCCCTCCACATGATATGTGACATACCCAATGACCTCCTTCAAGTTCACTCAGTTATGATCTACAAAGGAAAGTATCAAAGTATGTGACTCACATGTAGGGAACCTTGATGATCTTAGGTCAAAGGACTACATGTACCATGATCACTATGAGAATCACTTATGACACTCATATAACGATCCATGTAGTGTTCTCATGGTGGGTTGGTCCAGTACACAAGTTCTCCAACTTGTACCCATATGTAGACTACATATCTCATATTAGTCTCTGCATATGCTAGTCGTTATGTATTATTGCAACCCGCTCCACAATAATACTAGACTAGGGACGTTTGAGAATATCATTATTCTAGGGTTATAATTATGTTTATTGTGTTACGTAGAAATAGAAGAACAAACATAATTGCTGGATTAATGCCTTAATAAAATATCATGACTCAATGTGCAAAAATACAATCATCTCACGATTGGCTTTTGGGCATAACACTAACACATTCCTTATCCTAAAAGCAGTTTTTGGGATATCTTCCTCCTTAACTCTAATATGGAAATATCCAAATTGGAGGTCAATCCTAGAAAACACCTTCGCTCCCCTAAGCCTATCAAACAGATCATCAATTCTAGGAAGTGGATATTTATTCTTGATTGTCACTGCATTCAACTTTCTATAGTTGATGCACAATCTGAAAGTTCCATCCTTCTTCTTAACAAATAACACCGGAGCCCCCCAGGGTGATACACTAGGCCTTATAAAGCCTTTCTATAGCAATTCCTCCAACTGCTTCTTCAACTCATCCATCTCAGGAGTTGACATTGTCACACCTCACACAGGCCCCAACCTGTGCACTCTCAGGGCCACTCACCATTTCTACCCAAGAGTTATTTAAATACTCTTATGTTCAGGTGTTATTAACTACCTTTTATTTTGGCTATTGTTTGTTAGGCAGTTTTATGTCTTATTTTCTTAAGCTGAGAGTTGGGAGGTGGCCCAGGAGGCTTATGAGTTAATTAGAATAGTTACTTGCAGCTTAAGTAAGGCCCAACCACTAACTTGCAACTCAAGGCAAGGCTATAAATCTGTAACTTGCAATACAAGCAAGGCATACACTTAATCTATTAAGTGTCTAGGATGTGTGTTAATCAAGTGTGCTACTCCAATGCATGTCAACAAAGATGCCCATCTCATCAAGTTTTGGAAATCATTTTCATTTACATGAACATTTCGTCAAGTAAGAAACATAAGAGATTCCATGCATCAAACTCATCCTTCCATATAACATAGCATAACTTGGCACTCAAGCATCCAAATACTTACAAAAAACCATAATTCAACCGAGGCTAATATACAGAAAAGTAGCCTACATACAAGTGCTACTAACTTGGCAACATACCAAGAGTACCCATTGTCCAAAATTCAGCCAAAGTTATGCATTACATACAAGTTTACCTATAGTAACCCAGAGGATCTTAAAGACTACATACATGACCATAGTTTGAAGCACTAAACCTATGATCAAGTTCATAGTCATAAAGGCAAACCACCATACTAGAGCCCAAGAACACACATCCATCTCCTCTGCTAGACAAGTCCCGTAATCTAATCACAGCCTGCAAAACTTGTGCCATAAGTTTTGGGGATAAACCATAAACATAAGACTTGTAAGAATAATTCAATTAAGCCAAGTACAA
The DNA here is from genome assembly GCA_005392925.1 of Aquilaria sinensis. Lineage (NCBI taxonomy): Eukaryota > Viridiplantae > Streptophyta > Magnoliopsida > Malvales > Thymelaeaceae > Aquilaria > Aquilaria sinensis. The sequence continues at coordinate 20,725 of SMDT01001953.1, read as the reverse complement.
CATTGGCACATACCTTAAGCACAAATGCACCACTAGCACACAAAAGCTAGCAACTCAAGCAAAACTACTCAAGCTGAATATCCTTTCCTGAAACAAGAAATATATAAGGGCAATGAGTAACAATTACTTAGTAGGATTCACAAACTACCATATAAGGTTTATTTAGTTAAGTCCAAGACTTAACCTCCAAGCTTAACTTGTCCTACAAGAAAGACATTGAAAACACAAGAACACAATATATACATATAGAAACTGAGACATAATAAACATAATAAATCTACCTACAATTGGTTAGCACACACAATCAAACAATCAAGCACACAACTCACACACACACCACAATGACCATTCGGCCTAAACACAAGCAAGTGCCCTTGTGCACTATTGCACATACTTCTTCACTGTCACGCCCTGAACTGCCCCTGGCCCATCTGGGCCTAATTATCAAAGTAGTACAGCGGAAGTTATTCATACGGAAGAGGCTTTATTATCTATTATGAGCACCTATGGCGTGACTCCAGGATCTATTATAGTACTAGCTTGATAATTAATTATTTCCTAGGTGATGTTAGGGTGCTCTTTAGGTACAAGCTAGCACCTAAGTGGAATTTCTAGTGTTCCATTCATAATTTTATCCTGCTTACATGCATGCTTTATTCCAATTCAACATAAGCTTCTCTTATAATATCTTCACATGCTCATTTCATCCAAGCTACATATAGCCATACACTTAATCCACTAAGTGCATCAAATGTGTGTCCATCAAGTGTACTATTTCAATGCATGGCAATCAAGAAGCCCATATTTCATTTCAAGTTTGAAAACCATATTTCATATCCATGAGCATTCTGCCAAATCTAGTACACATAACACAATCATCCATCAAGACATTCCACCTACATGAATTCAAGCATACTTCTCATATAATCATCCTTCAAAGTCATCAACATCATAAGTCATCATAATCATCCATCCAAGGCAAGATTATCATCATAAGTCATCCAGAGTTATGCCTATCCATAATGAGCAACAAAGAAGCATCACTTACTTGGAAATCATACTAAGGATGGTACATATCTAAAATTAGCCAAGTTCAAGTTTTACAGACCAAGTTCTCATAACTACTCAAACATCAACTCATAATGACATGGAACACATTCCACCTTAATAGACCTTATTTGCTTGATGGGCTATTGAGATTACACTCGATTGACTTGTTGATTAGCTATTTAACTAATGTACATGTACTAGAAATGCTAGTAAATGTGGCCTATTTGCTTAGCATTTTGGAGCTCTAAGTGGAAGTGGAATGTTTGATGGTGTTTTGTGTGCAAAGATGCACATGGGTACATGTATGGTATATTGGCCAAGAGCACTATGTGGTGTGTGTGTGTGTGTTATTGTGTGCTTTGGTGCTTTCCATGTGCTTGCTAACCCAACTTATGATATTGTGGATTATATGCCATGGTATTTATCATGTATATGTATATGCTTGGTTTCCCTTGTCTTTGTGTTTGTTTTGCAGGTTGAGCTAAGCTAATGGGAGGTTAAGCTTTAAGTGAATACTCAGCTTAACTAAATAGACTCTTAATTGAGTTGTATTTGAAAAGTGAATCCTACTGAGTTTATACTCACTGCCCATCCTATTTATTTTCAGGAAAGGACATACGGCCTGAGTAGTGCTATCTAGCTTTGTGCTTGTGTTTAGTACTAGCTTGCTTATTTTCCAAGGTATGTGCCAATGGATGCTTGGCTTATTGAATTTGGTTCATTACAAGTCTTATATCTTGTTGGCCGAGACTTATAAGTTAAGTTTGCAGGCTGTAGTCTGGGGGACCTGTCTAGGAAAGCATTACGGACACTTGGACTTTTGGCTCTGATTGTAGTTTTTACTTTTATGAAAATGAACATGGCAATTGGGTCGGTGCTGCAGTGTGTGCTTCTGTATAGGATCCTTAAGGTTCTGTTTGACCATTAATGGTCTCAGTCTGTATTTAACTTGGCATGGACAACTTATGGGCTCATGGCATGTAGCCATGTTAGGTGCTAGGTAGACTACGTTTTGAGTGTACATATATGTAGTCTTGATGCCTAGGCTGGTGTTGGTTTTGTTGGACTTGTATGCCAAGTTATGTATGGACTTATGGATGGTTTTTTGCTTGTATATATATGTTGAATGCTATGGGCCAAGGTTTGGCACTTTTATGTGAATAGTTATGGGCCTGCTTTTTGAGGGACTCGATGTACTTCCTTAGTTGGAAACAATCCTCCGTGTCATGCCCATGGTCGTGATGGAACTGGCAGAATTTCTTCATATTTTTCTTGTTTTCCGAAGTCATGGCCTTCGGACCCTGGATTGGATTGCCTTGCCTTTCCATGGCCAGCAGTATGTTTGTTTTAGAGGTGCTCAGGGGGGTGAACTGTTGGGTTTCGGGAGCCAAACAGCGCAGCGGAATTTAACCGAAACCCTCCAGGATCCAAGTGAAACGGGGTAAACCGGGTGTTCGAAAATTTTCATACCTAATTTTTGATTGAGATCTCTCACTCAACTGTAGAGTTGAATCACAAAACCTGAACAGTTGACGTGTTCAGGCTCTCTATGGTATCCACACGAGCCTCTCGGGATCACCACGCTTCCACCATGTCCCGGTAGATGCGTTTCTTTTGCGCTCGCAGTGCTAGCTTGCGTCCTCCAAGGAATTGCAAGAGAAGAGTGCGGCTGTCCTTTTTGGAGGCTAGGGCAAGGAGACCTGCGAATTTCTCACTAAAAGTTGTATTTATAGTGAGACTCAACTTCCAGGCCTAATGGGTTTCAAAGCCCTAATCCAATTAGGCTTTAATTTTGGGCTTAATAATGGCTCAACTATTTGGCCCATTATTAATACGAAATTAAAGTGAAACCATAACCCAAATAATTAGCCCATGCACTCTAATGATCCAAATAGCTCTATGTGTGCGACCCAATAGGCTCTTACCACGTTGGCAATGATCATAAATCACATTTATGATCATAAGCAATGAGCGGTGTCTAGCAACACATCATTGCTACCCAAGTGACAAGATTGTCGATGATTCGACTAAACCTTTATGATCATCACCGATATATGCCATTGTCCCTTTGTCCAAGATATCAAGACTAAGCACGAGACATGGAATGTGTCACTCTCGTATAGCCCAATCTTTGGTTTCTTGATTACCGAGTAGACCAACTTAAACTGATGACATTGATATCATATATCAACTCATCCGAGCATGGCCATGCATTTTCTAAGTCTCACTTTATCAAGGGGCCCGAAGATATCACTCCCGTTACATAGGAGGGACAAATCCCATCTTGATCATACAAATCCCTCCGCATGATATGTGACATACCCAATGACCTCCTTCAAGTTCACTCAGTTACGAGCAACAAAGGAAAGTATCAAAGTATGTGACTCACATGTAGGGAACCTTGATGATCTTAGGTCGAAGGACTACATATACCATGATCACTATGAGAATCACTTATGACACTCATATAACGATCCATGTAGTGTTCTCATGGTGGGTCGGTCCAGTACACAAGTTCTCCAACTTGTACCCATATGTAGACTACATATCTCATATTAGTCTCCACATATGCTAGTCGTTATGTATTATTGCAACCCGCTCCACAATAATACTAGACCAGGGACTTTTAAGAATATCATTATTCTAGGGTTACAATTATGTTTGTTAAGTTACGCAGGAACAAAACAACAAACATAATTGCTGGATTAATGCCTTAATAAAATATCATGACTCAATGTGCAAAAAATACAATCATCTCATGATTGGCTTTTGGGCACAACACTAACAATCTCCCACTTGCACTAAAGCCAATCATCCATGTATCTAATACCGATGGACCTAGAATGGCTATCATGCTTTTGCTGCGTAAGGGGCTTTGTCAGTGGATCAGCAATGTTGCTATCTGTCGAAGTCCTGCATATCCTTACATCACCCCTCTCGATGATCTCCCTGATGAGATGATAGCGTCGGAGTATGTGTTTGGATCGCTGGTGAGATCGAGGTTCCTTAGCCTGTGCGATTGCTCCATTGTTGTCACAATAGAGCTCTATCGGGTCGGCAATGCTTGGAACCACTCCAAGTTCAGTGATGAACTTCTTGATCCAAACTGCCTCCTTCGTAGCATCAGAGGCGGCAATGTACTCAGATTCTGTTGTAGAGTCAGCTACTGTCTCTTGCTTTGAACTCTTCCAGCTCACAGCACCACCACCAATACAAAACACATAACCAGATTGTGATCTAAAATCATCCTTATCGGATTGGAAGCTTGCATCGGTGTAACCCCTTACAACGAGCTCATCTTCACCTCCAAAGACCAAGAATGCATCCTTAGTCCTTCATAAGTACTTAAGGATGTTCTTAACAGCTGTCCAGTGACTCTCACCGGGGTTCGATTGGTACCTACTCGTCATGCTCAAAGCATATGAGACATCGGGACGAGTACATATCATGGCATACATGATAGATCCAATTGCTGAGGCATATGGAATCTTACTCATGCGCTCTCTCTCCTCGGTTGTACTCGGACACTGAGATCTAGAAAGAGTGATACCATGTGACATGGGCAAGAATCCTTTCTTGGAATCTTGCATGCTAAACCTCTTTAGCACCTTGTCAATATATGTACTTTGACTTAGGCCAAGAAGCTTTCTAGATCTATCTCTATAGATCCTGATGCCTAACACATAGGCTGCTTCACCCAAGTCCTTCATAGAGAAACATTTCCCCAGCCAAGTCTTCACAGACTGTAGCTCAGGAATGTCATTCCCGATGAGTAGTATGTCATCTACATACAACACCAAGAAGACAATAGCGCTCCCACTAACCTTCTTGTAGACACAAGGTTCATCTTCATTTTTGATAAAACCAAACTCTTTGATTGCATCATCAAAACGAAGATTCCAACTTCGAGAAGCTTGCTTCAGTCCATAAATGGACCTTTGCAACTTGCACACTTTATTGGCATTCTCAGGAGTGACAAAACCCTCAGGTTGTGTCATGTACACATCCTCAAGTAGCTTTCCATTTAGGAATGCAGTTTTGACATCCATTTGCCATATCTCATAATCATAGTGTGCAGCAATAGCAAACAAAATTCGGATGGATTTAAGCATAGCAACTGGTGAAAAAGTTTCATCATAGTCAATACCATGAATTTGCTTGAAACCTTTTGCAACCAATCGTCCCTTAAAGGTAATCACATTACCATCCATGTCAGTTTTCTTCTTGAAAACCCATTTGCACCCTATGGGTTTTACCCCTTCAGGTGGGTCAACCAAAGTCCATACTTGGTTTTCATACATGGATTCCATCTCGGATTTCATGGCCACTAGCCACTTCTCAGAGTCAGGCCCCGACATAGCTTGTTGGTAGGTTGTGGGCTCATCCTGATCCATGAGCATCACATCACTGGTGTGAGTCACAAGAAATCCATATCTCTCGGGCTCACGCCGAATCCTACCAGACCTACGTGGGCTCTGTGCTACAGGAACAGACTCTTGAACCACAACATCTTGTGGTGTCTGTTCAGGTTCCATTTCAGGTTCGATGTCTCCTTGTTGTTCTTGAATTTCTTCAAGTTCTACTTTCCTCCCACTAGTTTCTTTAGAGATAAACTCTTTCTCCAAAAAGACACCAGTTCGAGCAACAAACACTTTTTGCTCAGAAGGATTGTAGAAATAGTAACCCTTTGTTTCTTTGGGATACCCAACAAAAAGGCATTTTTGAGATTTGGGCCCTAGTTTGTCAGAGGATTGACGTTTCACATAAGCGTCACAGCCCCAAATCTTCATAAAAGACAAATTGGGATGCCTCCCACTCCATATCTCATATGGTGTCTTTTGAACCGATTTAGATGGAACTCGGTTTAGTGTAAAAGCGGCTGTCTCTAGAGCATGTCCCCAAAAGGAGTTTGGAAGGTCAGCTTGACTCATCATAGAGCGAACCATGTCTAACAGAGTTCGATTTCTCCTTTCAGATACACCATTCCATTGAGGTGTACCTGGTGGAGTGAGTTGTGATACTATACCACACTCCTTCAGATAGTCAAGGAATTCTCGATCCAAGTACTCTCCACCTCGATCTGATCGAAGCACTTTGATACTCTTCCCGAGTTGATTCTCTACTTCATTCTTGAATTCTTTGAACTTTTCAAAGGATTCTGACTTGTGTCTCATGAGATACACATAGCCATATCTGCTGAAGTCATCAGTGAAAGTAATGAAGTATTGGAAACCTCCTCTAGCTTGTGTAGACATAGGGCCACATACATCACTATGTATGAGTCCTAGTAAGTCATTAGCCCTTTCACTTTGCCCTGTGAATGGGGCTTTGGTCATCTTGCCCAACAAACATGACTCACATGTCTCATATGATTCAAAATCAAATGAGTCCAAGAGTCCATCCTTATGGAGCTTGGATATGCGGGTCTCATTTATATGGCCCAAGCGACAGTGCCAGAGATAGGTCGGGTTCGAATCATTTAATCTGACCTTCTTGGTATTCACATTATAGATTGGATCTTCGAGGTCTAGAACATACAACCCATTGCTAAGTTGAGCACTACCATAAAAGATTTCATTCAAATAAATAGAACAACATTTGTCCTTTATTATAAATGAAAAACCTTTCTTGTCCAAACAAGAAACAGAAATCAAATTTCTAGTAATAGTAGGCACAAAGTAGCAGTTGTCTAATTCTAAAACTAATCCACTAGGTAAAGTGAGAACATAAGTCCCTACGGCTAAGGCAGCAACCCTTACTCCATTTCCAACACGTAGGTCCACTTCACTTCAGGCCAATCTTCTACTTCTACTTAGATCCTGCACATTTGCACAAATGTGAGATCCACATCCAGTATCCAATACCCAAGATGAGGAAGTAGAAAAGTTAGCCTCTATAACAAAAATACCTGAAGTGGAAGTCTTACTTCCCTTTTCCTTAGCAAGTTCTTCAAGATAGAGCTTGCAGTTGCGCTTCCAGTGTCCAGGTTGCTTACAATGGAAGCACTCCCCTTCCTTTGCCACACCACCCTTTGGTTTCAGTGCAGCTGAAGAAGAACTAGCATTGGACTTTCCATTATCTTTATCCTTCTTCTTGTTGGCTTTTCCCTTTCCCTTGCCCTTTTGAACCATCAAAATGGGCTTAGCCTTCTTAAGGTTTTGCTCAGCAGTTCTCAACATGTTGAGCAATTCAGGAAGGGACTTGTCAAGGTCGTTCATGTTATAGTTCATGACGAAACTGACTGTAGCTTTCAGGCAACGATTGCAAGACTACATCAATAGCCAACTCTTTCTGAAGAGCAAATCCCAAATTCTCAAGATTCTCAATGTACCCAATCATCTTGAGCACATGAGGACCCACGGGACTTCCCTCAGACATCTTGCACTGAAACAATGCCTTAGAGGTCTCAAACCTCTCATGCCTAGCTTGCTCTTGGAAAAGCATTTTGAGATGTTCGATCATATCGAACGCCCCCATGTTCTCATGTTGCTTCTGAAGCTCAGATTCCATGGTAATAAGCATGAGGCATGCAACATCCAAAGCATCATCAGAATGCCTCTTGTGAGCATCCCTTTCAGCTCTTGGAGCAGTGGCAGCAGGCTCATTCGGAATGGGCTGCTCTAGGACATAAGCCTTTCTCTCTTGTTTGAGGACTATCCTCAAGTTTCGGTACCATTTGAGAAAGTTGGTCCCATTCAGTTTTTCCTTCTCAAGGATCGATCGCAACGAAAGTGTCGATGTGTTTTGTGCCATGGTTATCTACAACAGTAAATATGCAGTGTAAGAGTCATGTATTTTAATTCATTTAATAAGGACTTTTATTAAACGATACTCCCACTATTTTCCTCAAAATAATAACCCTCGATATTATTTCGGAACACCTCAGCGCTAAGGTATTCTAGTGGGCCAAGATCCATATTTGACCACAACCTGAGTCAGCTTTGGCTTTTCTCTCAAGTTACAGCTATTTAGGTAGGCAACTCCTTGCCAATTGCATCTTATGCAACTCTTGGATAGTTGGGTGAACAACACTTGTCCAAGCTCATCTCATGAACTTAAGCCCAACTCTATGCCTCTAAGTCCCTAATCCTATTAGGATGACTTAGTTAAGTCGAACCCAAAGTTAGCAGTTTGGATATCACTATTATCCCATCGCGCCTTACCAAGATGAACATAGGTGCTTTGCTTTGGCAAACCCACCTAATGTTGATCAAAGTCTTGACGAGTGCCAACATTTGGAAGGCATCACATTTAATGACTTAATATTTGTTTGAGGGATTTTTTCTTTTGATCTCACCAATTTGTTATCTCCGGTTGTCTTATACATGCATCACATACAAATATAAAACATGCATCTCATGCGTACAAGAAAGTAAACGTGACATGGTTATAGCCAAAACTATGCGATATTCTCAAGCCAATGAGAATATCATAAAAGCCTAAGAAAAGAAAAGAGTCTTGACAAGCTCCTTCTCTTCCTTTCTTGGTTGCCCTTTTGTTGTCACCTCCTTGGACATGCCACCTTGGATGATCCTTAGACATACCACCTTGGATGATCCCATAATGCACCATTACATCAATAATAGAAACCTAGAGTTACATTCAAGGGGAGTAAGGTGAGAAGAGTTGTACAATGAGAGTGATAAGAAAAGGCACGACTTGCAGGCCGTATTTACAAGTACAAACCAATCAAGGGCTATAACCATGCACCATGCTACAAACACCAATCAGCACATCATGTCAAATCTCATTCAACAAAGATGCATGCCAATTTTTGCGCGTTGATTAACCAGTTTTTATTTATGTGGCACTTTGCATACGGCAGTCCCGCTGGCCGGTCAGCGGGCGGTGGTTCCGCTGACCGGTCAACGAACGGGGTTAAGGGGAGCCCGACCTTCTTGCGTAGGGGGAGCCACCCAAAATGGTGCCGCAGGCCCCCTAGGGCTTTTGCACTACAAGAAAATTGTCTTACAATTGCTTAGCCCAAAATCTTCTATTTCGAGCAACTAGGCATGCATCATGAATCAATCCATGAGACTCATCATGCTTCAACATATTTAAGGTTCCACCAGTAGCTCTGATACCACTGTTGGGTTTTAGGAATACCTTAGTTTTTGGGTAAACCGGGTGTCATACCGAAGATCTCTCACTAGGCTGATCATCCAAACAAATGGTATACACGAGGGATCACCACGCTTTGTTGCAACTGCTAGCTTGCATCCTTGGAATTGCAAGAGAAGAGTGAGGCTGTCCTAAGGGAGGCTAGGGCATAGACCTGCAATTTTTCACTAAAAGGTATTTATAGTGAGACTCAACTTCCACCTAATGGGTCAAAGCCTTAATCCAATTAGGCTTTAATTTCGAGTTACATAATGGCTTAATCTTAGGCCTTTATTAATATGAAACTAAAGTGAAACTTAGACCAAATCATTAGCCCATGCACTCCAATGATTCATAGCACTATGTGTGTGACCCAATGGCTCACCACGTTGGCATGTCATAAATCACATTTATGATCATAAGCAATGAGCGGTGTCTAGCAACACATCATTGCTACCCAAGTGACAAGATTGTCGGTGATTCGACTAAACCTTTATGATCATCATCGATATATGCCATTGTCCCTTTGTCCAAGATATCAAGACTAAGCACGAGACATGGAATGTGTCACTCTCGTATAGCCCAATCTTTGGTTTCTTGATTACCGAGTAGACCAACTTAAACTGATGATATTGATATCGTATATCAACTCATTCGAGTATGGCCATGCATTTTCTAAGTCTCACTCTATCAATGGGCCCGAATATATCACTCCCATTATAGAGAGGGACAAATCCCTCCGCATGATATGTGACATACCCATTGACCTCCTTCAAGTTCACTCAGTTACGAGCAACAAAGGAAAGTATCAAAGTATGTCACTCACATGTAGGGAACCTTGATGACCTTAGGTCCAAGGACTATATATACCATGATCATTGTGAGAATCACTTATGACACTCATATACTGATCCATGTAGTGTTCTCATGGTGGGTCGGTCCTGTACACAAGTTCTCCAACTTGTACCATATGTAGACTACATAGGCTCAATTAGTCTCCACATATGCTAGTTGTTATGTATTATTGCAACCCGCTCCATTAATAATACTAGCCCAGGGATGTTTGAGAATATCATTATTCTAGCCCGACAATTATGTCCTAATATGTTACACAGAAAACAAACAACAAACATAATTGTTGGAAGTTAATGTCTTAATAAAATATCAAGACTCAATGTGCAAAAAATACAATCATCTCATCCTTGGCTTTTGGGCACAAAAACAGTATAAAGCTCTCATAGCAAGCTTCTGATTGGCAAGAAGAATTGGTGCAAAACATCTAAAGGCTAGAATGATTCGTAACTAGTGGTTCCATAGACGACAGGGGATCTAAAGGGCTAAGGACCTGGAAGCTTGGTAATCCCGAATGACCTTGTCACAAAATTGATCCAAGAATTTGACAAGGCAAGAATAGATCAAGGTAGATCAGGAGATTGATAGCCAAAGGGCTATTGCCTCCTACAGGACTTCGCATGTGGGCACCACCCTTGGCCAGCGCACCACCTTAGTCGCAACAGATACGTTTTTGAAACCCCGGCATTTAGGGCCGTTTCACCCTCGGACAAGCCAGATAGGCTCTACCCTCAGGAAACTCTGGGACCAACTTTGGCTCAGAAGAAGTCATCAGCCTTCCCGAGGGTGACCTCGTACCGACCTCACGTCCCAAAACCACCTTCGGGTACTCATTGGGCTACCCTTAGAGCATGCTCACCACCTGTTGGGTTTCGGGAGCCAAACAGTGCAGCGAAATTTAACCGAAACCCTCCAGGATCCAAGTGAAACGGGGTAAACCGGGTGTTCGAAAATTTTCATACCTAATTTTCGGTTGAGATCTCTCACTCAACTGTAGAGTCGAATCACAAAACCTGAACAGTTGATGTGTTCAGGCTCTCTATGGTATCCACACGAGCCTCTCGGGATCACCACACTTCCACCGCGTCCCGGCAGATGCGTTTCTCTTGCGCTCGCAGTGCTAGCATACGTCCTCCAAGGAATTGCAAGAGAAGAGTGTGGCTGTCCTTTTTGGAGGCTAGAGCAAGGAGACCTGCGAATTTCTCACTTAAAAGTTGTATTTATAGTGAGACTCAACTTCCAGGCCTAATGGGTTTCAAAGCCCTAATCCAATTAGGCTTTAATTTCGGGCTTAATAATGGCTCAACTATTGGGCCCATTATTAATACGAAATTATTGTGAAATCAAAACCCAAATTATTAGCCCATGCACTCTAATGATCCAAATAGCTCTATGTGTGCGACCCAATAGGCTCTTACCACGTTGGCAATGATCATAAATCACATTTATGATCATAAGCAATGAGCGGTGTCTAGCAACACATCATTGCTACCCAAGTGACAAGATTGTCGATGATTCGACTAAACCTTTATGATCATCACCGATATATGCCATTGTCCCTTTGTCCAAGATATCAAGACTAAGCACGAGACATGGAATGTGTCACTCTCGTATAGCCCAATCTTTGGTTTCTTGATTACCGAGTAGACCAACTTAAACTGATGACATTGATATCGTATATCAACTCATCCGAGCATGGCCATGCATTCTCTAAGTCTCACTCTATCAAGGGGCCCGAAGATATCACTCCCGTTACATAGGAGGGACAAATCCCATCTTGATCATACAAATCCCTCCGCATGATATGTGACATACCCAATGACCTCCTTCAAGTTCACTCAGTTACGAGCAACAAAGGAAAGTATCAAAGTATGTGACTCACATGTAGGGAACCTTGATGATCTTAGGTCGAAGGACTACATATACCATGATCACTATGAGAATCACTTATGACACTCATATAACGATCCATGTAGTGTTCTCATGGTGGGTCGGTCCAGTACACAAGTTCTCCAACTTGTACCCATATGTAGACTACATATCTCATATTAGTCTCCACATATGCTAGTCGTTATGTATTATTGCAACCCGCTCCACAATAATACTAGACCAGGGACTTTTAAGAATATCATTATTCTAGGGTTACAATTATGTTTGTTAAGTTACGTAGGAACAAAACAACAAACATAATTGCTGGATTAATGCTTTAATAAAATATCATGACTCAATGTGCAAAAATACAATCATCTCATGACTGGCTTTTGGGCACAACACTAACATGAACGTCATGGGTTTTTTCCTCCTCTGCTTCCTGGGTCTTCCCCCGCCCTTGAAAAAATAGCGATTCTGGTGATTTTGTCCATCAGGCTGATGGCCATCGAACTTCGGTCCCCCCATCCTCAGCTCTTCAGGGATCATATGCTGCTCGGCCCTTCGGTAGAACTCGCCGAGGGTGTCCGGGGGGTCCTTCGAGGACTCGTAAAAGAGTTGTGAGTCTCACCGAAGCCCTTGTATCATGGCGAGGATGCGTATTTTAGGGTGGAAGTCCGGCACGCTCAAGGCCTCTCGTTGAATCTTTCAACATAGTCGTGAATGGTCTTTCCATTTTTGTGCGCAATGTCGAACATTTGAATCGGCATCTTCATCATCGGCCTACTGCCGATGAACTACTATGTAAACGCCATGGGCAGCTCTTGGAAACTCATTATAGTTCCAGAGGCAAAAGAGTTATACCACGTGGTTGCCGGCCCGGAGAGGGTCACCTCAAAGCACTTACAAAGGGTAGCATCATCGGCAGCATGTAGCACCATACTACGCCTGTACTTGGTTAGGTGGGCCTGGGGGTCACTTCGCCCGACGTACGTCTCCAAGCGTGGCACCCGAAAGTCACTTGGCTTAGGTGCCTCAACTATCGCTCGGATGAAGGGTGACTTTTCACCGGTGAAGGTTTCTGACAACCTTAACCAGATGGGCTTCCGAGCCATCTGCCTTTCCACTTTCTCCAACCACTCTAGGATCTTTTTCATGAGGATGGTAGCGCTAGGCTCTTCTCTCTGCCTGGAGACCTCCAGCAATAGAGAATGACACCTTCTTTTCGGGGAATAACTTCGACGACGGGGGGATTGTGATTTCTCCTTCGGTGATGAACTTCACCGTCAGGAAGTTTTGGCCCCTTTTGATGCCGTTTCTCCCATACGTCAGCCTCTAAGAGTTACATCATCCGTTGAGGATTCATCGTAGAAGTCTCTATGCCCTGAGCTTCGGTGAGTGGACTTCGGCTTTTTTCCCGACGGGGAGTTAGTGAGGATGCCCTTCGGCCAAAATGTGGTTGAGACCACCTTTGGTCCCACTGTTGTGTCATTTCAGTCACTACAGAGCACTGAAAATCACGTAAAAAGCTCATCGTGATTGTTAGAGGGCATTTGTCTTCAAGCAAAGAAGTCCCTATGGTGGGTAGTTTGGCCGCCGGTTCACTCTCCGACGTGGATGGAGACTTCAGCAGTCCTTTATCCATAGAACCCCGAGTCTCAATAATGGCTACATGAGGGTGAGTTCCGACAGACGGCACCAAGTGATGCCCATCGGCATCTTCGTTGTACGACATGATGACCTGCAGTAAGGGCTTCCGGCGTGAGAGTTCGTGAAATGCTCGAAAGAACAAGGGTTAGGATCTCCCCGAAATGTGTTTCCAGGAGAGGAGCCTCCGACGCCCAAGTAAGTATTTAGTGAGTAAGGAGTAGATAGTGGAGAGTAAAGGAGTGGAGAGTGTTGTCCTTACCAAGGTTATTCTCCAAGTATTTATAGGAAAGCATTGGGAGGAGTCCGTTTGACATAGTTCGCTCAGATCGTGACACATTTTCGGTCAGGGGTGATCTGTATCTTCGGGGGTGGGGGACCTCTAGCTGGCGATAGGTTGTTCTATCCAGGAGACGGCTAAGGGAGGCCTGTGTGTCAGGGGCGTGTGTGAGGTCTCTATGTCAGAGGCTCCTTAACCATTTTTGTCTTATTTTCATAAGACCCCCTCGGGGAACGAGACCCCTTCGGGGTATGAGACCCCTTCAAAGTAGGAGACCCCTTTAGAGTAGGAGGCCCCCCTCGGCTAGATATCATCATCGAGATCTATCATGATGAGTACTTTGGCAGAGCGAGGCACCTTCAGCAAAAGCTCTACTTTGCTGAGGATGGTGGTTTTACCAAGGTTAGAGGGCCAAGGACTGCGTACCTTCTTTTTTTGAGGTTGCCACTCGTCTGATCCGAGGTTGGTGCTTGATAGCCAAAGTGCTGTCACTTTTCAAACCCGTAGGCTCGGGCAAACCACCACCCTCGGAAAGTCGGGCATCGATCACAAGGAACATGAGCATCGACTTCGGAAAGAAGGGTATCTGACCCCTTTTACATCGGACCTCGGTGATCCTTCATCACCCCCGGAGGGGGCAATGTTAGGTACCTCCTAAGAGCTTGGCTTAGGCCAAGAAAAACAAAAGAAAACAAGAGAAAACAAAAAGGAAGGATAAGGAGAACTATGGAAACTAGCACAGTGGTCTATGTGCAAAGCTGGAAACTTTCAGGGCTTAACTGCAGATAGAAACTAGATTATGGAAAGACAGACAGAAAATAGAGAAAGGGGATCAAATTGTACACTTAAATGAGTGGTAGAATTAGAACTATCAACTTTAAGTTGATCATTTCGGCCATGCAAGTTTTTAAGGTGACTAGTGCCATACTAAGCCAAATTGTGGGAGACAACAATGATTGCTAGTCTAGTCTTGTCTACCACTAAAGAACTATTCACTAGTTAACTAGTTAAACTAACTAGTTTGTTAGCTAGTTACATGGCCGGTCACACATGGGTGATTATAGTACTTTGGTACTTGTGTTTGTCTTGTGCTTGGGATTATGGGCCATGCTTGGACTTAAGTGTCATTTGAATCAATGTTTTAATGGTGCATGTGTAACCGTGGGCAAGTGAGGACTTTAGTGAGCCATGCAAATAAGTTGGAGTTAAAGACTTGTGTTAGTGCCATTTTGAGCACAAGTGTCTTTCGGCCGAATTAAGTCAACACCATTTGTTTTGGTTTCATTTCGGGGTTCCTTGCTTTCTCTTGACCAAGAGCTTGCTCATGAACTTCATTCACCATTTGGCTTGAAATCAAGCAAGTCTAGGAAGCAATTGAAGGAAACAAGCTAGAAGACTTGGTTTCGGCACAACATCACTTGGAATCAAGCTTTGGTCATGAGAAATGGAGAAGAACCGAACCAAGGCAAGCTAGGTTTGAGGTATTTCTTGTTATCTTTCCTTGAATCCATGGTATTTCTTCCATGAACAAGGATATTGAGTGCTTAAACGATGTTAAGCTAGGTGAATTGAGCAATTGTTATGTTGAAGTGAAAACATAGTCTTGGCCGAAAAAATCATTTGATATAGCTTGGTGTTCTCCGTTGTGTACATGGAAATTTATCCATAATTCAAGTTAATTGGTGCCTATTTGATCTTATGCTAGGCAATTTTGAGCAAGGAACATCAAAGTGTGGAAGTTAGTGTTTGGCCGAGAAGCTCATTTTGAGGTAATGTTATGTTCTTCGTTTGATTACATGGTAATGGTGCCATGAATAAGGGTTATTGATGATTTGGTGATTATATGATGGATTACATTGATGAAGAACATTAAAGTGTGAAAATGGGTATTATGGCCGAGAGCATGGATTAGTGTAATTAGGTGTTCTTCATCTAATTGCATGGTAATGGTGCCATGAACGTTGATTAATGATGATTAGGTGATTGTATGATGGATTGGATGAGTGAAGAACATTAGTGTTTGGCAATGGGCATTATGGCCGAGGGCTTGAAGTAGTGTAATTTGGTGTTCATCACTTGGTTACATGGTAATAATGCCATGAGTGGTGTTCATTGAGGATTAGATGATCATGTAATGAGTTAGTTTGATGGATAACACAAATATGTGGAATTGGGCATTGTGAATGAGAGCTTAAGCTTGTATGTTGTAGTGTCCTTCATTGAAATCATGGTAGTTAGTCCATGAGTAAGTGTTGTTGATGCCTATGTATTGTTATGGTAGGCATTGTGATTGAAGAACACTTGGGCATTTGAAGTTGGCTTGAAACCGAAAGCTCTTGAGGTAGGGTTCACTAACACTTGATGTTGCTTGGTAATGTACCATGGTTCAAGTGTTTAGAGTGGCTAAGTGATGGTTAAAATTTGCCAAATGACCTTAGTTGCTTGATGGGCTATTGAAAATACTTGGTCTACTTGTTGATTAGCTAATTGACTATTGTACATGTACTAGAAATGCAAGTAAATGTGGCCTATTTGCTTGGCATTTTGGAGCTCTAAGTGGAAGTGGTATGTTGAAGGTTTTTTTTGTGTGCATTGTGCACATGGGAACATGTATGGTTCATTATGGCCGAGAGCAAACATGTGGAGTGTGTGTGTGTACTTGTGTGCATTGGTGTTTCCATATGCTTGCTAACCCCACTTATGGTATTATGGATTATTTGCTATGGTTAATTATCTTGTATATGTATGTGCTTGGTTTCCTTGTCTTGGTGTTTCTTTTGCAGGTAAAGCTAGCTAATGGGAGGTTAAGCTTTGAGTGAATACTTAGCTTAACTAAATAGACTCTTTTTAGAGTTGAATATATATGAGTGAATCCTACTGAGTTATACTCACTGCCCATCCTTTTATTTCAGGCAAGGACATTCGGCCTGAGTAGTGCTAGCTTGCTTGTTGCTTGTGTTTTGCACTAATTTGCTTAGTTTCCAAGGTATGTGCCAATGTGTGCTTGGCTTATCATTTTAGGTTCATTACAAGTCTTATATCTTTGTTCGCCGAGACTTATGAGCTAAGTTTGCAGGCTGTAGTTGGAGACTTGTCTAGGGGAGGCTATGGATACTTGGACTTTGGCTCTGATCATAATATTTGCTTTCATGACAATGAATCAGGCAATTGGGTTGGTGTTGCAGTGTGTACTTTTGTATGGAATTCTCAAAGTCCTGTTTGACCATTAGTGGTCTTGGTATGTAAATACTTGGCATGTTTAGCTTTTGGTTTCATGGCATGTAGCCATGTTGGACACTAGGTAGACTACTCTTTTGTGTACATATGTGTAGTCCTTGATGCCTAGACTTGTGTTGGTTTTGTTGGGTTTATATGCCAAGTTATGTATGGACTTATGGATGGCTTTATGCCTGTGCTTGGATACTAAATGTTATGGGCCAATGTTTGGCACTTTTATATGATTAGTTATGGGCCTTGTCTTATGGAAATGTTGTGCACCAGTATGTGTATGTTGTTGGCCGAGATCATCATGTGCATTATACCTATGCTTTCAAAATCAAAAACCAACATTGAGGCTTCTTGGTTGTCATATAAGTAGCACACTTGATTGCACACCAATTATGCACCTAAAACTTCATTAAGTGTTGCCTTGCTTGGAATGGAAGTAATCAATATAAGCCTTACTTGTTGTGCAAGTTAGTGGTATTGGGCCTTGCCTTTTTGCTGCAAGTAATTGTTGGTCTTGTTTTAAAGCCACCTGGGCCACCTCCCAGGCCTCTCAACTTAAGAAAATAAGACTTAATGTTGCCATTGTTTGCTTGGCCGAATACTAGAAGCTAAATTTTGAAGTTGGGCTTGTGAGTTAAATTAGAAACATATATGCCAGGGCCTGAGTGAGGTGTGACAAGCAGTACCGACCTCGGGAACACGGCGCATCGCCATCCTCGGTAAGATGACCACACCAACTTCGGAAGTGAGAGACCCATCATCATCAGCAGGGAAGAACGCCCCCAAACGGGACCATCCTTGACGAAGACATTCCCGGGTTACTGGAATGATCTCAAAAGGAAATCCTCTTGTTCCAAAGAGCTCTCTTCTACCAAAGGGACCTCAGGAGTACGGTAGAAACAATTAAGGAGGCTCTGACACACCATACTCATATGTTCCCTGACACGTCGCCCTGAGACACGCTCTGCCACGCCATCTCCCTTGTACGACCTAGGCTCCTGGCCAGACGGCCTCTGGTCGGCTAGATGCTCCCCCTCTCCCTGAAGGTACGGATCGCATCTGACCGAACACGTGTCACTATCTGGGCAGGCTGTGTCAGACGAACTTCCACTGTTCACCTCCCTATAAATATTCGGGAAGCGCCCCAGGTAAAGGGATCCGACTCCAAGGGAAAAATCTCTCCACTCTTTACTTACTCTCCATTTCCAAACGCTGACTTAGGCGTCGGAGGCTCCTCCCCGGAAAAATACTCTGGGGACCTCTTAACCTTTGTTTTTCTGAGTCTTTGCAGTCCTTCTCCCACCGGAGTTTCCTCACCCAGGCATTCTCTCACCGGAAGTTCTTGCTCCAGGCTCACCATGTTGCATAACGATGATGTCGAAGGGCATCATTTGGCGCCGTCTGTGGGAACCCTCCTCCCAGGTCACCGTCGTAGAGACTCGGCGCTCAAAAGACAAGGGGCTCCCGAAGTCCACCTCTGCGCCGGAGGCTCAACCGGTGACCCAGCAGCCCACGGCAGGGACTTCTGTGCCGGAGGATGATCGCCCTCTGATAGTGACGATGGGCTTCTTGCGAGACTTCCAGCGCTCCATCGTCGCTGAAGTAACTCAGCAGCTCGACCGGAGGTGGCCTCACCCTCCACTAGTCCGAAGGGCCTCCTCCTCGGCAGCACCCCGGGAGGGAAGCTCGAGGTCCACCCACCAGAGTTCCAGGAGTGAAGACTCTCTCGACACATCTTCTATGGAGGACGCACCTCCCAGGGCACGACCCACCGGAGAAAGGGCCCCAAAGGAGACTAGGAACCCCCACCGGCGGAGTTCATCCCCGAACCGAAGGTCCCAGTCTCCTCGCCACCGAAGTTATTCTCCGACAAGGAGAAGAAGTTCGCCACTACCAGCGAACACTAGGCAGCAAGGGGAAGCTAACACAGCTGCCCTTATGGAGAAGATCCTTGGAAGACTGGAAAAGGTTGAGAGGCAGATCTCCCGAAAACCAGTCTGGTCAAGATTGTCTGACGCTTATACCAGAGAAGAGTCACCCTTTGTGCGGGAAGTGGTGGAGGCGCCTATGCCTAGTGACTTCAGGGTGCCACGCCTGGAAACCTACGACAGGCGTAGTGACCCCCAGGCACACCTAACGAAGTACAAGCGAAGCATGGTGCTCCACGGCGCGGATGACGCTACCCTCTGCAAGTGTTTTGAGGTGACCCTCTCTGGTCCAGCGACGGCATGGTATAACTCCCTGGCTCATGGAACCTTGCTAAGTTTCCAGGAGCTGTCTACTGCCTTCACCCAGCAGTTCATCGGCAGCAGGCCAACAGCCAAGATGCCAGTACAGATGTTCGACATAGCACAGCGAAGTGGGGAAACCATTCGCGACTACGTCGAAAGGTTCAACCGAGAAGCACTAAACGTGCCTGACTTCCAGCCCGAGATCCGCATCCTCGCAATGATAAGAGGACTTCGGAGGGACTCCCAGCTCTTCTATGAGTTCTCTAAGGACCCTCCAGACACTCTGGGGAGTTCTACCAAAGGGCCGAACAGCACATGACGGCCGAAGAGCTCAGAATGGGGGGACCAAAGGTGGAACACCCTCGGCCCGAAGGACCAAGCCACCAGCCTCGGCACCCGATTGAGGTTGGAGGAAGGCCCCGAAAACAAAGGGGTAAAAGGCCAATGACATTCACTCCCCTGAACGCCACCAGGGCCAGCATTCTCATGGCCTTAGAAAGACAAGGAACTACAGTCCCAAGGCCAAAGGCCATGACTTCGGAAAATAAGAAGAACATGAAGAAGTTCTGCCAATTCCACCGAGATCATGGCCACGACACTGAAGACTGCTTCCAGTTAAGGAAGTACATCGAGTCCCTGATAAAGCAGGGCCAACTTCGCCGGTACCTACGGATGCCTTCTCCGAAAGGGAACAAAGGAAGAACGAAGAAGGGGGGATGAGGAGGACTATGATTCCGACAGACGTCGGGACCGAAGTCCTCGGAGGAATCCGCCACCACCAGCAGGGGTTATCCAGACCATCACTACAGGGATACCCTCAGCTGAGAGGAAAAGAAAGATAAGGGAAATCTCCGTAATGGAGTATGGGAACTCGCCGAACAGGCTTGTTCACAAAGATGGGTCCACTGTGAGATTCCCCCATGATGACCCACTCCTCATCACGGCAAGGATAGGGAGTTGGGACGTCAAAAGAGTACTCCTGGATGACGGCTCCAACACCGACGTCATCTTCTCGCACCTACTGCCTAAATTAGGCATCTCAAAAGGCGACCTCAGAACAGTCAACTCCCCCACCTTTGGGGTTGGGCCATCCGAGCTCCCAGTCCTCGGATGCATCGATCTGCCCCTAATGTTGAAAGGGACTTCACCCCAGAGTCAGGAGGAACTGTTCGCCTCCGTTATGATGAGATTCATTATCATTGATGTTCCCTCATCATACAATGCCATCCTCGGAAGGCAAACTCAAGGCAATCTCCACATCCGCCCGGATATAAAGTACTTAATGGTCACCTTCGCTACTAAAGAAGGAGATGCAGAGATCTTCATTGACCAAGCCGAAGTCAGGAAGGTCTTCACCAAGGCTAGACAAAGCCCAGCCAAGGTCCAAGTATAGACTTCGGCGACGGAAAAAGCAGTCACAACAGGCGAAGAGACCACAAGGGAAGAAACAGAAGAGTTGGAGAAAGTA
>SMDT01001952.1:0-60749 GCA_005392925.1 Aquilaria sinensis | reverse complement strand
AAAGTAAGCCCGGAAGCAAAACCTGTCCGGAAAAAGAAACGGAGCATCTCAGCCCACAAAAGCAACTTTGTCAAAACTGAAGTCCAACGTCTCCTAGATGCTGAAGTTATCAGGGAGGTCAAGTACCCCGAATGGTTAAGCAACATGGTCATTGCCGCAAAAGAAGGTAGCAGCAAACTCCGGATGTGCATCGACTTCAGAAACTTAAACGATGCTTGCCCGAAAGACTCATACCCTCTGCCGCCAATAGATCAACTGGTAGATTCAACTGCTGAATATGGGCTCCTTAGTTTCCTAGACGCCTTCAGTGGCTACCATCAAATAAGGATGGACCCCAAAGATGAAGAGAAGACTGCCTTCATCACCGAGGGAGGAACATATTGCTATATCAGGATGCCCTTCGGGCTCAAAAATGCAGGAGCCACCTACCAGAGGCTGATGAACAAGGTCTTCAAAGACCAAATGGGGAGAAACATGGAGGTGTATGTTGATGATATGATAGTCAAGAGCAAGCTGCCTGGCTATCATGTTGCAAACCTAGAGGAAACTTTCCAAAAGCTCAGAGCCTTCGGGATTCGGCTCAATCCTGAAAAGTGCATCTTCGGGGTAACCTCGGGAAAATTCCTTGGGTACATGGTATCCGAAAGAGGCATCGACGCTAACCCCGAGAAGATTAAGGCGTTGCTTGAGTTCCGAACTCCTGCCACAGTCAAAGACGTGCAGAGGCTGACCGGAAGAATAACCTCTCTGAGCAGGTTTATTTCCAGGTACGGAGATAGGTGTCGACCTTTCTTCAAAGTCCTCACAAAGGCAGCAAAAATGGAAGGCAACCTCGGAAGAAATGATCATCCTTGGGATGAAGATTGCCAAAAGGCCTGGGAAGAACTCAAAGTCTACTTGGCCAGCCTGCCGACTCTGCGACAACCTCGGGAGGGAGAGCCCCTCGTACTGTACCTCGCCGTCACAGAAAAGCTGTGAGCTCGGTCCTCGTGAAAGAAGAAGGGCCAAAGCAATGGCCGGTCTACTATGTCAGCAAGTCCCTGCATGGCGCCGAAGTCAGGTACCCTTTGCTTCAAAAAGCTATATACGCCTTGGTGCTTGCAGGGAGAAGGCTGCGACCATACTTTCAGGCTCACCCCATCATCGTCCGAAGTAGTCTGCCGCTACGGGATGTAATGAAGAGAGTTGATCATTCGGGAAGGCTCTCCAAGTGGTGCATAGAGCTGGGCGAACACGAAATCACGTATGAGCCTCGGAAGGCCATAAAAGCTCAAGCACTGGCAGATTTTATCGCCGAAATACCCACCACTGATCCAAACGGAGGTAAGCTGGAGCCTTGCATTCGGAGATCCGAACACCAGGGAGCTGGTGAGCCAGAATGGACCTTGCAAATGGAGGTGAGCCAGTGGACCTTGACGGAGCCTCGGGGTCCGAACACCAGGGAGCTGGAGTAATTATCAGAGGACCCGAAGGCCTGGAGGTAATGAAGGCTATCAAGTTCAGCTTCAGCGTCACAAACAATGTGGCTGAGTATGAAGCCCTCATAGCGGGATTACGCTTGGCCAGAAGGATTGGCGTGAGAAACTTAAAAGCTCACAGCGATTCCCAGCTGGTAGTTCGGCAGACGGCAGGAGATTATGGGGCGAAGGACCCAACCTTGGCAAAATACCACGAGCTGGTAGCAAAGCTCATCCAAGAGTTTGACGCCGTACGGATCGAAAATGTACCTCGGCGGAATAACACTGAGGCAGATTGCTTGGCGAAGTCAAAAACATACACCGAGGTGCTAGACCATCCGAGCATCTCAGTGCTGAGCATAGCGACCTCGGGAGAAGGATGGAAAGATCCCATAAAGAGATACGTCACAGAAAATATGCTCCCCGAAGACCCCGACGACGCTGCGAGATTGCGAAGACGCTCCGGCTGATTCTTCCTGATTGGTGAAGAGTTATATCGGTAGGGATATGCAAACCCGCTGCAGAGATGCGTGGCTGAAGAGGATACTGAAATGATCCTTGAAGAGGTCCACGAAGGCATGTGTGGCTCACATATCGGAACTGATGCCCTTGCAGCGGTGATACTTCGCCAAGGATACTTCTGGCCTACCCTGAGAAAGGACGCAAGACAGTTCGTCCGAAAATGTGGTAGCTGCCAGAGACACGCGAACATCCAGAGGGCACCCTCGGAGATGGTAAGTTCGACTGACTATCCTTGGCCGTTCGCAGTCTGGGGTATAGACTTTATTGGGCCGCTCCCCACAGCACCCGGAGGCGTGAAATTCTGCGTTGTAGCAGTGGACTATTTCTCTAAATGGGTCGAGGCAGAACCGCTGGCAACTATCTCGGCAAAAGAAGTGCAGAAGTTCGTATGGAAGAACATTGTATGCAGATTTGGCATACCGAGGGTACTAGTAGCTGATAATGGATCCCAATTCATAGACAAAGGATTCCAGGAATTTATCAGCGACCTCGGAATAAAGATGCACTTCGCCCCAGTAGCTCACCCCCAAAGTAACGGGCAGGTGGAAGTATCGAACAGGACCATAAAAGATGGCCTGAAAAAGAGACTGGGAGAAGCAAAAGGGAAATGGCCAGGAGAACTCCAAAGCGTATTGTGGAGCTACCGAACGACGCCCCGAAGGGCCACAGGGGAAACTCCCTTTTCACTAGTCTTCGGGACAGAGGCCATTATCCCAGTCGAGATAGTCAGACCATCAGTACGGGTGCAAATATTTGATGAAGGTGGAAACGACCTCGGCCTCAGAACCAAGCTCGACCTCGTCGGCGAACACAGAGAAATAGCCGAGCTGAGAAGAAAAGCTTTTCAGCAAAGAGTGGCCGCGGCTGTAAACTTACGGGCCAGGCCAAAAGAGATCAAGAAGGGAGACCTCGTTCTCCGAAAGGCTGACTTTGCACCCCGAAAGCCGTCCCACGGAGTACTTCGCGCAAACTGGGAAGGACCTTATCTGGTTCTCGCCGAAGTACGAAAAGGCGTGTACAAACTTGGCGACGCCGAAGGCGTAGAATTGAAAAATACTTGGCACTCAGACGCCTTGAAAAAATTCTACGCCTAAGATGAAGCGGAGGAATTGTAAGTACAGAATGCTCTTAAGGAAAGTTCTTAAGTATCCAAAATTGTGCAAAGTAGAATTCCGCGAAGATGCTCGCCGTAATAAAGCGCAGATTGACCTCCCAGAGTCCCTTGAGCCATCACGCTCGGGAAAAGATGGAGAAATCTCACAGAGGCGGTTTTCCGAAGTCCCTTGAGCCATCATGCTCGGGAAAGATGGGAAATAAGAACGTCACAGAAGTACTCGCCGAAATAAGCGTAGAGACAGTTTTCCGAAGCCCCTTGAGCCATCACGCTCGGGAAAAATGGAAAACAACTCTCGAAAGATTTCCTAAGTCTCTTGAGCAAACATGCTCGGGACAAAAGGAAAAGAAGGAAAATTTTTTGACTAAGGAATTTCCGAAGTCCCTCGAGCGAACATGTTCGGGACAAAATGGAGCGAATGTGCAAAAGCCTGCAAAAAGACTTAGTCAAATTTTTTCAGACTTTCCAGAAAGTCTCTCGAGCAAACGCACTCGGGACAAAGGAAGGTAAAAAAGTTTCTTTGATCGCAGGTTTTCCGAAGTCTCTTGAGCGAACGTGTTCGGGACAATGGAAATGAAGAAACTTGCAAGAAAAGACTTAGCCAAAAAATCTTCATTAAGAGCAAAGCTGCTTTACAGTAAAGAAGTGCCCGAAGAAGGAATACAAAATAGAAGGGAAGGAAAAGGGGCCCTAAAAAATAGCCTAAGGGTTCGCGGCGTCCCGAGAGCCACTCGCTGGCCCGCCCTTTTCCACCACCTTCGGCGCTGAAATTGAAGGAGGAAGGTTCAAATGTTCGACCTTGGACCATTCCCACCGAGGTCCCCCAGGAATGTTTAGAGCCTCTAGAAAAGAGAGGTCCAGATCTGGGAACCTCTGGAGGACCTGGTGACGAGCAAGGCAGAAGCCGTCCTGAAAGGCAACTTTGGCCATTTGATCAGACTCGTTCTTATCAAGCTCGAGGTCGTCAAGGTCGTCCTTCAGTTCAGCAATCTCCTCCTTCAGCGCCTTTATCTCCAACGTCCCCTTGGACCCCTTCTTCAAAGACTCGACCTCAGCCCGGAGAGTGTTATTCTCACTCGTCAACGACACTATAAGGCTGTCAGAACCAGCCTTGTGCTTGAGAAGATCTTCGTTGGCGGCGAGCATCCCCTTTATTTGATCACCGAGGTCAGCGATCTTCTGGGAGGAATCCTTTTGAAGTTCTTCTTTTTCCTTCCGGAACTCCTCCCGAAGGGCAGTCACTTCTTTCTCAGCAGCCTCTTTCAGCTGCTGGTTTTTGGCGGCCGACTCCGCGAGTGCGATCCTCGCCTCATTCATGGTCTGAGTGGCCGAAGTTCGGAAGGCAACCTCCCTGGCCACCCGAACTCGGAGAAAGCCGGCGTACCCCAGCAGCTGCAAAAAGATAAAACGCAAGGTCAGTAAGAGCCAAAAACTTAGGAAAAAATTGAAGGGAAAGAGCTGTGAAGGATATACCTGAGCAGCATGCTCGGTGATCTTTGCGGCGAGAGTGTTATCCCCCGGATGGGCCGCCGCTATAGCCTTGAAGGAGGCCTCAATAAGCACCCCCTTCGAAATTTCCTTCGCCATTTGAGGACAGTCCTCGGCGTACAAATTCATGTCCTCCGTGAACGTCCAGAAAGGCTCCTTTGGTATCTTCCCTTGTGGGATTTTGGCGTCCCGAAGAGCTCGCTTCCGAGCATGTTCGGCCGCCCAGTCAGGGGTAGTCAACTCCCCTGCGTGGCAAGAATGAGAAGGAGATTAAAGACAAAGAAGGCAATCCAGAAAAAACAAAGGAAGTACACTTTGTCTGGAAACAAACCTGGTGGAACCTCGACAACGACGTCCTCGGAGTCCTCGGCCTCCTCGGTCGAAATGCCCTTGCCCTTCCGCCTGCGCCGCTCCTCGGCAGAAGGTACTTCTACCACTACATCAAGGAGGGCCTGCGACGCAGTAGGACTTTGAGGAGGGACGTCGGTTGAAGGGACCTCGGAAGCAGCAGTCTCAGGCGCCGGAATCTCGGCTGTCCCAGGCTCCTCGGCAGTCTCCTCGGGAATTTCTTCTAGAGGAACCTGAGCAGGGGACCTCGGCCGAATCATCAGGCGGCGAAGTGACAGCAACCTCGGCGTCCTCGTTTCCCTCCCTAATACTTTCCAAATGGGAAGAAATAACAGTCTTCTTCGCCCGTTTAGACGAGGGACCAGCACCAACGGACTTTCGCCTTCGGGAAGCCGCCTTCTTCGTCTGATCGCCCTTCTCCACTTGGCCGGAGAAAAGGGACTTGTAATAGGCGGCAGTCCCGTCGCCCATCTCTGAAAAAGGAGAGAAACATCAGCGTAAGTCCGAGGAAAAAAACAGCAAAGGAGTAGAAGATGACTCACTTTCGACAAGCGTTTCGAAAGAAATTTCCTCCTTAAGAAGCTTGACCAACCAGGAATCCTTCCCGGCGATGGCAGGAGCTGGCATCTTGAGGTCAGTCTCGTGCTCCTTTACCACCTTTAGTTCCCGAAGGACCTCTTCGGTCATCAACTTCCAGTTGATTGGAAAAGGGTAAAGGGCGCGCGGAGCGACCTCGGGATCCCAGTCAGAGACAGCCCGAATGCGGGCGTCGAAATCCGCGAACACGGGAGCCAACTCTGGGGTCAGCAGCATCCTCGGATCAACAACGTCCACATCCAGTGTTCCCTGAGCCCATTTGGTCGGAACGTACGACCAGGCCTCGTCCATCTTCAGGAAGAAGAACTTCTGTTGCCACCCCCGCCAGTTGCCACCCCCGCCAGCTATCCTTAGTGGCGAAGGTGAACATGAATTTCTTGCTCCCGGATCCCCGAGGTAGCATGAAATAGAAGCCACCCTTCGGGACCACAGAGACCTTGTAGTACTGCATAAAGATTATGAAATGGGGTTCTATCCCGAAGATGCCACACATGCAGAGGTAGGCGTTAAAATAGCAGAACGAGTTCGGGGGAAGCTGGTTCACAGCAATGCCATGAAATTTGCAGAACTCGCACACCATCTTCGGGGGAGGATACCGAAGACCGGCCTTCAGCTGGGCTCGGAAAACGGTAACCTCCTTACTATGGTTTGAAAAAGCATAATGGCTAGAACGAGGCAGCCTAGTAATGGCGTAAGAGGGAAGAAAGAATTTTTTCTTCCACCTCTCTAACTTTGCAGGGGTGGTGCAACAAGGATGGGCTAAAAGAGGCTGCCAGCTCTCAGGAATGGGCATTTTCGACATGAAAACGAGTTTGAAAACGGAAGAAAACAGTTTCCAGAGAAAAACTCAAAAGAACAGAGGGATCAAAACGCTCTGGAAAACAAAAACCCACCGAAAGATTTGCCAAAATCTGAGGACGCCGTCGTGAAAGTTGGCTGGAAAAAAGCTCTGATTAAGGTAGCTCCGCCACAGAAAGCAAGAAAGTGCAAGAACAGGGGCAAAGCAGAGAAAAGAGCAGAAGAAAAAGCAAAAGGAACTTATGATGGAATGGGCTATTTATAAGCCAGAGGTGGGTAACCGAAACATCGTCATAAGTACCCTTTGGAGGCGAACCGTCGCCGTAACTGCTCTCTGCACCTGAAAAGGCGCGCCCTCTGTAACCGACGCGACTCTCCTCCAATGGCAAAGCGCCACGTGTCAACCGCTGCGCAAAAATGGGGGACACGTCCTCCAAACGTCCCTTGAAAACTGGGACACGTCTTCTGACATCCCTGGAAAACTGGGACGCGCCGCTCAGACTGACACGCTTGGCCAAACAGACCTGCAGAAACAAAGAGCAGGCCAACTCGAGGACGCCAAGAGACAGGCTATGGCCGAACAGCCCATGACCTTCGGGCAAGAGGTGTATCTTCGGCACAGGCTCCGCCTCGAAGACACCAAAGAACAGGCCAAGGCCGAAGAGCCCATGATCTTCGGGCAAAAGGCGCATCCTCGGAACAGGTTGAGCTTCCAAAGAGACTCCCATAAACAACCTCGGAAAGAGATGCAAAACCGAAGTCTTCACTTCGGCTTTCCAAAGGGGGGCATGTGATAGCCAAACGCTATCGCCTCTATCTGGCCGAACTCCCTGCCACAAGAATGGCCAGAAGAAGCTGGCGCTACCCGAGAAAAGGTGTGATCATGCACCTCGGGAGATAGCCGAAGAGCTCCGAGCCCGGCACGCCAGGAAAACCCGAGGACACTACTTGCCCCCCCAAGGTTGTGAACAGATCGCCTTCGGAAAAACGGCACCAGACATAGCGAGCCGAACATGATATCCCCGAAGGCGGAACTCCCTGAAACTGGGAACCCCCGAACTGAGGGCTTGTTTCCCGAAGAGGCTCTGTCCGTACCAAAGGACGACCTCACCCAGGGACCTCGGGAGTACGGCAGGAGCATTTATGGAAGCATTTAAGGAAGCCTCTGACACATCCATTCACAGACGCCACAATCCGCCTCAAAAGGCGCACTGCCACACTGACGCCATCAGAATCACATCATGGCCCATCTCAGCACATGGCTCAAGGCAACCTGCTACCAGCTATCTGTCTCCTACGCCCAGAAATTCAGGAAACATCCGACCGAACACGTGTCGCGATCTGAACGGGCTAGGCACTCCTATAAATACCAGGAAATAAATACTTGGCAGGAGGTTGGTTGGCAGAGATCTCACTCCCAGACTCTGAGAAAATCACCAGGCGAGACTCTTCAGCTCTTGTGTGCTATTTCCTCTGCCTTTTCTTGGCCAACCACTGACTTGGGCGTCGGAGGCTCCCCCCCCCCCCCCCCCCCCCCCCCCCCCCCCGGAAACACATTCCGGGGGCCTCCTAACCCTTTGTTTCTGAGCTTTCAGGCACTCTCCTTTAGGCGATCCAATCCACCAGGCGTTCTTCCTCCCGGAAGTCTCTCCTCCAGTCATCATGACTCTGAACGATGAGGCCCCTGGCCATCAACTAGGATGTCAAGAAAGTACTCTGTGATGATGGTTTAAATGCTGATGTCTTTTTTGCCCATCAGCTACAAGCATGGGTATTCCTCAAAGTGAGCTTAAACCTATGACCTCACCAACATTCGAGGTTAGCCCTTATGACATGGCCCCTCATGGGCTTCCCCAAGAAGCATATGGGAACATGTCCTGCAGTAGTCAGAATTGGCTAATTGATTATATGCATACTAGTTAAAACTTTCATACTTCTTGTTAATTAACCTAATATGAAATCATGCATGCGTAAATGCTTTGAATTGAATGATTAAATAGGTAATAAAAAAATAAAACATTCCCATGGAATTTCATTAAAATGGATCATCAAAACTCTCAAAGCATAGAAAGTATTTATGTGGTTAACTACACATAATCAACCGCGTGTGAACATCTAAGCAAAAACAAACAATCTTCACACCTAAGAGCAACTCTAGTGTACATTGTTTGTTAATGAAAATTGGAGGTGAACTATTGCCTGAAAACTATGCACCAAACAGTTGTACTATGATCCATAACCAAGCTCCCACCTTAAAGCAACTCCTGGTGCCAAGCTCCAAAGCCCTCCTTTGTGCTTCACTAGTCTCTGTCGCCCAAAAAAACTACTGTAGTTAGTACCATGACTTAACCAAAAAACAACCACAAATAAAAATCATAAAGATTCAAATAAACCAGATACTTGGTCATGAGCCTAACTCAACAACCCTTAATAGTTGCTGAGCTTAGAGAACATATCTACACAACAAAGACTAAGGGAGTGAGAATCAATGATTCTCAATAATGGATACTTTAACCTGCAAGAAAAATACTAAGGACATGTATATATATGATGTATGAAGTCTACCACAAGTGCTTGTAGTCTGAGGGCTAACATATGTGCATATATTCGAGTCCCATGGGACCCCTCCTCTTCCTAGTCTTCTCACAGGCATCATTCCGTGCCTAGTGAGTTTTAGCCCCTAACTCCCTCCAAGTAAGCCTTAGCTTACCAACACAATAACTTTAACTTTCCCTTGATTATTGTGCAGGTGAACATGGTGGATGCACCTTGCTTGAGTTCTAAAGAACTCAATAAGTGTACTAAGCCTCCACAGTGTGCCCCAAGTCCCAAGACTTACCTAGGTCACTTATGTGCTAAGCTTCCACCTCAAATCCTTGTCAAAAGTGTACTAGGTTCTCACTTGTGCCTCAACTAATCTTGCCTAAGCTACAAGTGGACAAAACCTTCACTCAAGGCACATACCCAACCACTATTACTTGGTTCACCCTAGTGGAGTGGCAATGTCATGGTTGGATTCATTATAGGAAAGTTCCATGGAACCTTCGTAGGTGCTCTAGGGTTCTCACATCGAGTGTTTAAGCCTAAAAGCCCAATCAAGCTCTTGATGGTAATAAACCCCTCACCTGATGAATGGTGCTCTATGGTGGCCAACTATCCCTTCAATTCAAACACAAATACAAAAAATTCTAGGCCAATTCAAGGTTTGGAAATGCATGGAAATGATATCCTTTCCTTGTAGCTTTGTGTGAAAACTTGAATTGCCTCAAATGGATACCCGAGCAAAAAATTATGAGGAAAATATGATCAAGTGTCAAAGTTGGGGAAAAGGCTTCGAGCGCTGTGGTGCCAAGGGTGCTGCAACCCTATAAGTGTACCATTTTTGTCACCCTTAGAGTGCTTTGGGTGCTGCAGCACTAGCGGCACTATAGCGCCAAAGCCTCATGTCTGGAATTTCACAAATGGTGTACAAAGCAACTTGGAAAGCCTCAAAAGGCTCCCACACAAGTTTGCAACACAAACAAACATCACATTAAGTTTGGAAACCCAACTAGTCCACCATGTCCATACCGTCTGCCAACAAACACCATACACCAAATCACATAGATTCTCCTTCAAACAAACTATGAATGGCATTAATTATGCTTGAATAGGAAATCCCTCACCTTAATTAACCATTAATTAGCTCCATCAAGCAACCATACCACAAGCATGCCACAATCCATGGGTTCCACTAGGATTCCTAGGTTCCAAGCAAAATGTAAGGCTTATGGCACCAAATTATCGCAAACCCAAGAAAACCCAACCTCAAAATAAATCAAGAAACATGAAATCATCAAGACCAAATAGTTACCTCATGAACTTAACGTGCCCAACATGAAAAATGCCTATCCAAGCTTCAAAACATGGAAAACAAGCGCAAAACAAGTACTCATTCACTTGGGCACCACAAAAGCTCTTCAATTTTGCCAAGAAACCATGAATTTGGAAGGATTCAAGTAATAGATGGAGAGGGGCAAAGAGGGTTGCAAAAATGGAATGATGATAATGAGGCAATAGTAACATCCTCATTTCTTCTAAGATTTTTTAAAACAAAAAAAGCTTTACCCCCGAAACTTCTTTTAGTTACGCAAAAATACCTCTTCCCTAAACAGTGATTAGGTGATTCAACACCTAGGCAAACTTTGCTAACATGGGCTTTAGGATTTAAAACACAATTTTTATTCCCAGGATGTGTCCTAACCATCCAAGATACAAAATGACCATTTTACCCCCGGGTAAACCTCATGCTATAAGCTACTTAGAACCATATAATCCTTGGACAAATTACTTGATCTTGCTAATTCAAATTTAATTAAGGCATTTAAATAAGGGATTTACAAACTTACCTCACTCACTTAGCATTCTGCTAGGAGGGGTGCAACATTCTCCCCACATTGGAGAATTTGGTCTTCCAAATTCAATCTCCCACCCAAAGACCTTTTCCTAAGATAAAGTGCCAATGTATCTAGATTAAACCTACCAGGGGCTGTTGGTCATGCAACCACCTACCTGGTGTCAAACCTGTAGGGTTTTGGGAGCCAAACAAGCGTAGTGGAATTTAACCGAAACCCTCAAGGATCTGAGAGAAACGGGGTAAACCGGGTGTTCAAAAATTTTCATACCTAATTTCAATTGAGATCTCTTACCCAACTGTAGAGTCAAATCACAAAACCTGAATAGTTGATGTGTTCAGGCTCTCTATGGTATCCACACGAGCCTCTCAGGATCACCACATTTCCACCACTTCTCAGTAGATGCGTTTTTCCTGTGCTCGCAGTGCTAGCTTGCTGCTCCAAGGAATTGCAAGAGAAAAGCATAGCTGTCTCCTTTTGGGAGGCTAAGGCAAGGCTGTGAATTTCTCCCTAAAAGTTGTATTTATAATGAGACTCAACTTCCATGCCTAATGGGTTTCAAAGCCCTAATCCAATTAGGCTTTAATTTCAGGCTGAATAATGGCTCAACTTTTGGGCCAAGTATTAACACAAAATTATCATGAAACCATAACCCAAATAATTAGCCCATGCACTCTAATAGTCTAACTAGCTCTATGTGTGCAACCTAATAGGCTCTTACCACATTGGCAATGAACAAAAATCACATTTATGATCATAAGCAATGAGCAGTATCTATCAACACATCATTGCTGCCCAAGTGAGATGATTGTTGGTGATTTGACTAAACCTTTATGATGATTACCAATATATGCCATTGTCCCTTTGTCCAAGATATCAAGACTAGGAACGAGACATGGAATGTGTCACTCTTGTACAGCCCAATCTTTGGTTTCTTGATTACCGAGTAGACTACCTTAAATTGATGACATTGATGGCCAGGGGCCTCATCGTTTATAGTCATAGTGACTGGTGGAGGGACTTCTGGGAGGAAGAATGCCTGGTGGACTGGACAGCCCAAAGGAGAGTGCCTGAAAGCTCAGAAACAAAAGGTTAGGAGGCCCCTGGAGTGTTTTTCCGGGGGGGGAGCCTCCGACGCCCAAGTCAGTGGTGGCTGAGAGAAAGGCAGAGAAAATAGCACAAAGGGCTGAGGAGTTTTGCCTGGTAACGGGAGCCGTATTTTGCCAGCCAACCAACCTCCTGTCTGGTATTAACTCCTGGTATTTATAGGAGTGCCTAGCCCGTTCAGATCGTGACACGTGTTCGGTCGGATGTTCCTGACTTTCTGGGCATAGGAGACAGATAGTAGGTTACCTTGAGCCATGTGCTGAGACGGGCCATGATGTGATTTTGATGGCGTCAGCGTGGCAGAGCGCCTTTTGAGGCGGCTTGTGGCGTCTGTGAATGGATGTGTCAGAGGCTTCCTTAAATGCTTCCATAAATACCCCTGCCGTACTCCCGAGGTCCCTGGGTGAGGTCGTCCTTTGGTACGGACAGAGCCTCTTCGGGAAACAAGCCCTCAGTTCGGGGGTTCCCAGCTACAGGGAGTTCCGCCTTCGGGGATATCGTGTTCGGCTCGCTATGTTTGGTGCCACTTTTCCGAAGGCGATCTGTTCACGACCCTGGGGGGGGCGAGTAGTGTCCTGGCGTGCCGGGCTCGGAGCTCTTCGGCTATCTCCCGAGGTGCCTGATCACACCTTTTCTCGGGTAGCGCCAGCTTCTTCTGGCCATGACTGTGGCAGGGAGTTCGGCCAGATAGAGGCGATAGCCTTTGGCTATCACATGCCCCCCTTTGGAAAGCCGAAGGAAGACTTCGGTTTTGCATCTCTTTCCGAGGTCGTCTATGGGAGTCTCTTTGGAAGCATAACCTGTTCCGAGGATGTGCCTTTTGCCCGAAGATCACGGGCTCTTCGGTCTTGGCCTTTTCTTTGGCGTCCTCGAGGCGGAGTCTGCTTTTTGTTTCTGCAGGTCTGTTCGGCCAAGCGTGTCAGTCTGAGCGGCGCGTCCCAGTTTTCCAGGGATGTCAGAAGACGTGTCCCAGCTTTCAAGGGACGTTTGGAGGACGTGTCCCCTATTTTTGCGCAGCAGTTGACACGTGGCGCTTTGCCATTGGAGGAGAGTCGCGTCGGTTACAGAGGGCGCGCCTTTTCAAGTGCAGAGAGCAGTTACGGCGTCGGTTCGCCTCCAAAGGGTACTTATGACGACGTTTCGGTTACCCACCTCTGGCTTATAAATAGCCCATTTCATCATAAGTTCCTTTTGCTTACTCTTTTGCTCTTTTCTCTGCTTTGCCTCTGTTCTTGCATTTTTCTTGCTTTCTGTGGCGGAGCTTCCTTAATCAGAGCCTTTTTTCCAGCCAACTTTCACGACGGCGTCCTCAGATTTTGGCAAATCTTTCGGTGGGTTTTTGTTTTCCAGCGCGTTTTGATCCCTGTGTTCTTCTGAGTTTTTCTCTGGAAACTGTTTTCTTCCGTTTTCAAACTCATTTTCATGTCGAAAATGCCCATTCCTGAGAGCTGGCAGCCTCTTTTAGCCCATCCTTGTTGCACCACCCCTGAGAAGTTAGAGAGGTGGAAGAAAAAATTCTTTCTTCCCTCTTACGCCGTTACCAGGCTGCCTCGTTCTAGCCACTATGCATTTTCAAACCATAGTAAGGAGGTTACCGTTTTCCGAGCCCAGCTGAAGGCCGGTCTTCGGTATCCTCCCTCGAAGATGGTGTGCGAGTTCTGCCAATTTCATGGCATTGCGGTGAACCAGCTTCCCCCGAACTCGTTCTGCTATTTCAACGCCTACCTCTGCATGTGTGGCGTCTTCGGGATAGAACCCCATTTCAGGATTTTTATGCAGTACTACAAGCTCTCTGTGGTCCCGAAGGGTGGCTTCTATTTCATGCTGCCTCGGGGATCCGGGAGCAAGAAATTCATGTTCACCTTCGCCACTAAGGATAGCTGGCGGGGGTGGCAACAGAAGTTCTTCTTCATGAAGATGGCTGAAGCCTGGTCGGACGTTCCGATCAAATGGGCTCAGGGAACACTGGATGCGGACGTTGGTGATCCGAGGATGCTGCTGACCCCAGAGTTGGCTCCCGTGTTCGCGGATTTCGACGCCCGCATTCGGGCTGTTTCTGACTGGGATCCCGAGGTCTCTCCGCGCGCCCTTTACCCTTTTCCTATCAACTGGAAGTTGATGACCGAAGAGGTCCTTCGGGAACTAAAGGTGGTAAAGGAGCACAAGACTGACCTCGGGATGCCAGCTCCTGCCATTGCCGGGAAAGATTCCTGGTTGGTCAAGCTTCTTAAGGAGGAGATTTCTTTCGAAACGCTTGCCGAAAGTGAGTTATCTTCTACTCCTTTGCTGTTTTTTCCTCGGACTTACGCTGATGTTTCTCTCCTTTTTCAGAGATGGGCGACGACACTGTCGCCTATTACAAGTCCCTCTTCTCCGGCCAAGTGGAGAAGGACGATCAAACGAAGAAGGCGGCTTCCCGAAGGCGGAAGTCTACTGGCGCGGGTCCTTCGAGGAAACGGGCAAAGAGAGCTACTCAGGTTCCTCTAGAAGAAATACCCGAGGAGACTGCCGAGGAGCCTGGGACAGCCGAGGTTCCGGCGTCTGAGGCTGCTGCTTCCGAGGTTCCTCCAACCGACGTCCCTCCTCAAAGTCTTACTGCATCGCAGGCCCTCCTTGATGTAGTGGTAGAAGTACCTTCTGCCGAGGAGCGGCGCAAGCGGAAGGGTAAGGGCATTTTGGCCGAGGAGGCCGAGGACTCCGAGGACAATGTTGCCGAGGTCCCACCAGGTTTGTTTCCAGACAAAGTGTACTTCCTTTGTTTTTTCTGGAATTGCCTTTGTCTCTGACCTGTTTTTCTTTTTCGCCCTGCAGGGGAGTTACTTACCCCGAACTGGGCGGCCGAACACGCGGAGGCGAGGGCCCGTCGCGACGCCAAAGTCCCGCAAGGGAAGATACCAAAGGAGCCTTTCTGGACATTCACGGAGGACATGAACTTGTACTCCGAGGACTGTCCTGAAATGGTGAAGCAGATTTCGAAGGGGGTGCTCACCGAGGCCTCCTTCAAGGCTATAGCGGCGGCCCATCTAGGGGATAACACCCTTGCCGCAAAGATCACCGAGCATGCTGCTCAGGTATATCCTTCACAACTCTTCCCCTTCAATTTTTTCCTAAGTGTTTGGCTCTTACTGACCTTGCGTTTTATCTCCTTTGCAGCTGCTGGGGTACGCCGGCTTTCTCCGAGTTCGGGTAGCCAGGCAGACGGCATTCCGAGCTTCGGCCTCAGAGGCCCTAGAAAAGGCGAAAGCGACGTGCTCGGAATTGACCGCCAAGAACCAGCAGCTGGCAGATGCTGCGAAGGAGGAAGCTGCCACCCTTCGGGAGGAGTTCCGAAAGGAGAAGGAAGTTTTGATGGCGGACTCCTCCCTGAAGATTGCCGACCTCCGCAATCATGTGGCGGGGCTGCGCGCTGCAAACCAAGACCTTCTCCAAGACAAGGCAAAAAAAGAGAGAATATCATAGTCACACTCTTGTCTGAGAAGAAAACCCTTCAAGCCGAGGTCCAGTCTTTGAAGAAGGAGCCGAAGGGGGAGGAGCGGATAAAGGTGCTGGAAGAGGAGGTCGGGGATCTGAAGGACGAGCTTGACGACCTTGAGCTTAAGAAGAACAAGTCTGATCAAATGAACAAGGTCGCGTTTTAGGACGGCTTCTGCCTCGCTCGGCACCAGGTTCTCCAAAGGTTCCCAGGTCTGGACCTCTCTTTTCTAGAGGGTCTAAACATTCCTGGGGGACCTCCGTGGAAATGGTCCAAGATCGAAATTCTGAAGCTTCCTCCAATTCCAGCGCGGAAGGTGGCGGAAAAGGGTGGACAAACGAGTGGCTCTCAGGACGCCGCGAACCCTTAGGCTTCTTTAGGGCCCCTTTTCCTTCCCTTCTTTTTTGTACTCCTTCTTCGGGCACTTCTTTATTGTAAGGCAGCTTTGCTCTTAACGGAGATTTTTTGGCTAAGTGTTTCTTCAAGTTTCTTTATTTCCATTGTCCCGAACACGTTCGCTCAAGAGACTTCGGAAAACCTGCGATCAAAGAAACTTTTTTACCTTCCTTTGTCCTGAGTACGTTTTACTCGAGAGACATTCTGGAAAGTCTGAGAAAATTTTGACTAAGTCTTTTTGCAGGCTTTTGCATTTCCGATTTTTCCCGAACATGATTGCTCAAGGGACTTCGGCAAACCTTCAATCAAAAATTTTTGTTTTTCCAGTTGTTCCGAGCATGTTTGCTCAAGGGACTTCGGAAAACCTTCCGCGAGATTTTTCACTTCCCATTTTCCCGACAACGTTCGCTCAAGGGAGCTCGGGAAATTATCTCAGCGCTGGCTACGGCGAGTACTTCTGCGAGATTTTTGTTTTCCATCTTTCCCGAGCGTGGCGGCTCAAGGGACTTTGGGAAGCCATATCTATGCTTTATCATGGCGAGCATCTTTCACGGAATGTTGTTCATTTCTGCACTTAAGAAATTTTCTCAAGATACTACTATATATTTAGAACATTTTTTGTTCAACATACCTCCTCCGCTCAACCTTAAGCGTAGAATTTTTTCAAGGCGCCCGAGTGCCAATTGCTCTTCAATTCTATGCCTTCGACGTCGCCAAGCTTGTACACGCCTTTTCGTTGTTTCGGCGAGGGCCAGATAGGGTCCTTCCAAGTTTGCGCCAAGTACGCCATGGGATGGCCTTCGGGGTGCGAAGTCGGCCTTTCGGAGAACGAGGTCTCCCTTCTTGATTTCTTTTGGCCTGGCCCGTAAGTTTATAGCCACGGCCACTCTTTGTTGGTAAGCTTTTCTTCTCAGCTCGACTATTTCTCTGTGTTCGGCCACCAGATCGAGATTGGTTCTTAGGCCGAGGTCGTTACCACCTTCATCAAATACTTGCACCCGAACCGAAGGTCGAACTATCTCTATTGGGATAATGGCCTCCGTTTCGGAGATGAGTGGGAAAGGAGTTTCCCCTGTGGCTCTTCGGGGTGTCGTTTGGTAGCTCCATAATATACTTTGGAGTTCTCCCAGCCAATTCCCCTTGGCTTCCCCCAATCTCTATTTCAGGCCATCTTTTATGGTCCTATTTGATACTTCCCCCTGCCCGTTGCTTTGGGGGTGAGCTACTGGGCGAAGTGCATCTTTCATTCCGAGGTCGCTGGTGAATTCTTGGAATCCTTTTTCTATGAACTGGGATCCATTATCAGCCACTAGTAAACCTGCATACGATGTATTTCCATACGAAGTTTTGCACTTCTTTTGCCGAGATAGTTGCTAGTGGTTCTGCCTCTACCCATTTTGAGAAATAGTCCACTGCTACCACGCAGAATTTCACGCCTCCGGGTGCTGTGGGGAGTGAACCAATAAGGTCTATGCTCCAGACTTCAAAGGGCCAAGGATAGTCTGCCGAGGTTACTATTTCCGAGGGTGCCCTCTGGATTTTTGCATGTCTCTGGCAACTACCGCACTTTCGGTCGAACTGCCTTACGTCCTTTCCCAGGGTAGGCCAGGAGTAGCCTTTGGCGGAGTATCACTGCTGCAAGGGCATCAGTTCCAATGTGTGAACCATACATGCCTTCATGAACTTCCTCAAGGACCATTTCAGTGTCCTCTTCATCCACACATTTTTGCAGCGGATTCGCATATCCCTGTCGGTATAACTCTTCGCCAATCAGGAAGAATCTTCCGGAGCGTCTTCGCAGTCCTGCAGCATCGCCGGGGTCTTCGGGGAGCAAATTCTCTGCGAGGTATCTTTTGATTGGGTCTTTCCACCCTGCTCCCGAGGTCGTCATGCTTAGCACTGAGATGCTCGGATGGTCCAGCACCTCGGTATACATATTTTTTGACTTCGTCAAGCAATCTGCCTCAGTGTTATTCCTCCGAGGTACATTTTCGATTCGTACGGCGTCAAACTCCCGAATGAGCTTTGTTACCAACTCATGGTATTTCGCTAGGGTCGGGTCTTTCGCGCCATAGTCCCCTGCCATTTGCCGGACCACCAGCTGGGAATCATTATGGGCTTTCAAGTTTCTCACGCCAATTTTTCTGGCCAGGCGTAATCCTGCTATCTATAATTGGCTTCATACTCAGCTATATTGTTGGTGATGTTGAAGCTGAACTTGATAGCCTTCATTTGTTGGTGATGTTGAAGCTGAACTTAGGCCTTTACCTCAGGGCCCCTGATGACTGTTCCAGCTCCTTGGTGTTCGGGCCCTGAGGCTCCGTCTTTGTGCAAGGTCCATTCTGGCTCACCCTCTTTTGGATCTGAATGGCTCTCCTCAGTGGTGGGTATTTCGGCGATAAAATCTGCCAGTGCTTGGGCTTTTATGGCCTTCCGAGGCTCATACGTGATTTCGTGCTTGCCCAACTCTATGCACCACTTGGAGAGCCTTCCCGAATGATCAACTCTCTTCATGACATCCCGTAGTGGCAGACTACTTCGGACGATGATGGGCTGAGCCTGAAAGTATGGCCGCAGCCTTCTCACTGCAAGCACTAAGGCATATATAGCTTTTTAAAGCAAAGGGTACCTGACTCCGGTGCCATGCAGGGACTTGCTGACATAGTAGACCGGCCATTGCTTTGGCCCTTCTTCTTTCACAAGGACCGAGCTCACAGCTTTTTCTGTGACGGCGAGGTAGAGTACGAGGGGCTCTTCCTCCCGAGGTTGTCGCAGAGTCGGCAGGCTGGCCAGGTAGACTTTGAGTTCTTCCCAGGCCTTTTGGCAATCTTCATCCCAAGGATGATCATTCCTTCCGAGGTCGCCTTCCATTTTTGCTGCCTTTGTGAGGACTTTGAAGAAGGGTCGACACCTATCTCCGTACCTGGAAATAAAACCTGCTCAGAGAGGTTATTCTTCCGGTGAGTCTCTGCACGTCTTTGACTGTGGTAGGAGTTCGGAATCTGAAGCAGAGCCTTAATCTTCTCGGGTTTAGCCTCGATGCCTCTTTCGGGTACCATGTACCCAAGGAACTTTCCCGAGGTCACCCCGAAGATGCAGTTCTCAGGATTTAGGCGGATCCCGAAGGCTCTGAGTTTTTGGAAGGTTTCCTCTAAATCTGCAACGTGGTAGCCGGGCAGCTTGCTCTTGATTCTCCCCATTTGGTCTTTGAAGACCTTGTTCATCAACCTCTGGTAGGTGGCTCCTTGCATTTTTGAGCCCGAAGGGCATCCTGATATAGTAATATGTTCCTCCCTTGGTGATGAAGGCAGTCTTCTCTTCATCTTCGGGGTTCATCCTTATCTGATGGTAGCCACTGAGGGCGTCTAGGAAACTTAGGAGCCCATACTCAGCAGTTGAATCTACCAGTTGATCTATTGGCGGCAGAGGGTATGAGTCTTTTGGGCAAGCATCGTTTCAAGTTTCTGAAGTCGATGCACATCCGGAGTTTTGCTGCTACCTTCTTTTGTGGCAATGACCACGTTGCTCAACCATTCGGGGTACTTGACCTCCCTGATAACTTCAGCATCTAGGAGACGCTGGACTTCGGTTTCGACAAAGTTGCTTTTGTGGGATGAGATGCTTCGTTTCTTTTGCCAGACAGGCCTTGCTTCCGGGCTTACTTTGAGGCTGTGCTGTATTATGCCAGGGTTTACCCCCGGCATATCTTTTGGCGAGTAGGCAAACAGATCTTTATTTTCTAGCAAAAAGGATACAAGATTTTCCTTGTCACCTTCGGCCAAGCTCTTCCCTATTCGGGTAGATTGACCTGGGACAAGCTCTACTGCTTCCGTTTCTGCTTTGGCGAGATCTTCTTCTTTGCCTTTTTCTAGCGCCTTTGCCTCCATCGTTTGCGCGAGGTTGCTCGCCGGAGCTTTTCGTTTTTTTACAAACACCTTTCTTACCTCGGCTTGGTCTAGGAAGACCTCTGCATCTCCATCCTTGGTCGCGAATGTGACAGTCAAGTACTTCACATCAGGGCGAATATGCAGGTTCCCCATTGTCTGTCTTCCAAGGATGACGTTGTACGAGGATGGGACGTCCATGACGATGATTCTCGCCATTGTGGATGCGTACAATTCAGCTGCTCCTCTTACCGAAGTCCCTTTCATCGTCAACGGGAGATCGATCTATCCGAGGTCGTGGAGTTCGGATGAATGAACCCCAAAAGTGGACGAGGTGACAGGCTTTAGTTCGCTGCTGGAGATGCCCAAGCTCGGCAGCAGGTGCGAGAATAGGACGTCAGCTTTTAAGCCATCATCAAGCAACACTCTTTTGACGCCTCAGTTCCCTATCTTTGTCGTGATTAGCAGCGGATCGTTGTGGGCGAAGACGACGGTGGAGCTATCTTTGCGAGCCAGTTTCTTTGATGGACTTTGATACTCCATGACTGCAATTTCTCTGGCTTTCCGCTTTCTTTCCGAGGATGGTAGCCCCGTGGTGATGGTTTGGATCACCCCTGCCGGAGGTGAGGGGCGCCTTTTTGGACTTCGGTTTCTCCGCCTGTCGGAGTCATAGTCCTCATCTTCAGCGCTTTCTTCCTCCATTTTTCCGTCTTTCGGGGGGTGCATCCTCAGGCATTTTCGAAGTTGGCCCTGTTTTATCAGCGACTCTATGTACTTCTCCAGCTGGAAGCAATCTTCGGCGTCATGGCCGTGGTCGCGATGAAACTGGCAAAACTTCTTGTCATTCTTTTTGTTATCTGCGGCCATGGCCCTTGGCCGCCGAGTTAGCTTCCCCTGCTTTTCCAGCGCCATGAGAATGTTGGTCCGTGTAGTGCTCAATGGTGTGAAACTTTGGGGTTTCCTTCCTCGCATCCGCCGAGGTCCTCCTGCCTGTTCGGTAGGATGCCGAGCTTGTTGAGTGGAACCTTCGGCGTCGTGATGATCAGACTTTGGCCCGGCCATCCCCAGTTCCTCGACTGTCATGTGTTGCTCTGCCCTACGGTAAAATTCTCCGAGGGTCTCTGGGGGGTCCTTTTGAGAACTCATAGAATAGCTGTGAGTCTCGCCGAAGGCCCCGTGTCATAGCAAGGATGCGGATTTCGGGCCGGAAGTCTGGGACGCTCAGGAGCTTCCCTGTTGAATCTTTCGACATAGTCTCGGATGGTTTCTCCGTTCCTCTGCTCTATGTCGAACATCTGCACAGGCATCTTCGCCAGTAGGCCTGCTCCCAATGAACTGCTGGGTGAAGGCTGTGGACAACTCCTGGAACTCAGTGATGGTCCCTGGAGGCAATGAATTGTACCACGCAGTTGGCTGGCCCTGTGAGGGTGACTTCGAAGCATTTGCACATGGTAGCGTCATCAGCACCGTGCATTATCATGCTGCGTCTGTACTTCGTCAGGTGGGCCTGTGGATCAGTACGGCCATCATAAATTTCCAACCGAGGTACTCTGAACTCACCTGGCATGGCTGCCTCAACGACGGCCTGAAGTGAAAGGGGAGTCATCTTCGCAGGATGTTCCCGAGGAGTCTGGCCCAAACGGGTTTTCTGGCCACTTGTTTCTCCACTCTGTCCAGCCGTGCTAGTATCCTTCTCCATAAGCACTGTGGCGCTAGGGCCTTCTTCAGGGAATGGAGATCGTCGGCGCCTCTTCGGGGGGCGAGTTCGGCGCTGAGGGGACAAGGACCTCGCCTCAGGCGACGAACTGCTTCGCTGTGAGACTCTCGGTCGCTTGGACCCGGTTTGTCCCACAGGCGAACGTTTCCCGAGGGCTATAATCTTCTGTGGATGATTCTTCGCGAGGGTCTCCACTCCCCGAACTGCGATGTGTAGACTTGGGGCTTCCTCTCCCGAGGGCGTGTCACGGTGAGGGGGGTCTCTGGGCCCTGTGCTTGCTGTGGCCACCTTCGGTCGATCTGCTGTGTCATTTCAGACACGACCGAACGCTGAAAGTCCCTCAAGAAACTCATGGTGACTACCAGAGGGCGGTCTTCCTCGGGCGCAGAAGTCCCTGGGAGTGTTTGCTCAGCAGCCGGTTGTATCTCAGGCGCGGACGGGGACCTTCGGGAGTCCCTTGTCCTTAGAACGCCGAGTCTCAACGACGGCGATCTCAGAGCGGGTTCCCACAGACGGCGCCAAATGATGGCCAGGGGCCTCATCGTTTATAGTCATGATGACTGGTGGAGGAGACTTCTGGGAGGAAGAACGCCTGGTGGATTGGATCGCCCAAAGGAGAGTGCCTGAAAGCTCAGAAACAAAAGGGTTAGGAGGCCCCCGGAGTGTTTTTCCGGGGGGGGAGCCTCCGACGCCCAAGTCAGTGGTGGCTGAGAGAAAGGCAGAGAAAATAGCACAAAGGGCTGAGGAGTTCTTGCCTGGTAATTTTCTCAGAGTGTGGGAGCCGTATTTCGCCAGCCAACCAACCCACCAACTTCGTGTCAAGTATTAATTCCTGGTATTTATAGGAGCGCCTAGCCCGTTCAGATCGCGACACGTGTTCGGTCGGATGTTCCTGAATTTCTGGGCGTAGGAGACAGATAGCTGGTAGCAGGTTGCCTTGAGCCATGTGCTGAGATGGGCCATGATGTGATTTTGATGGCGTCAGCGTGGCAGAGCGCCTTTTGAGGCGATTGTGGCGTCGGTCGGACGTTCCTGACTTTCTGGGCATAGGAGACAGATAGTAGGTTACCTTGAGCCATGTGCTGAGACGGGCCATGATGTGATTTTGATGGCGTCAGCGTGGCAGAGCGCCTTTTGAGGCGGATTGTGGCGTCTGTGATTGGATGTGTCAGAGGCTTCCTTAAATGCTTCCATAAATCTCCTGCCGTACTCCCGAGGTCCCTGGGTGAGGTCGATGTAGCGTTCTCATGGTGGATCGGTCTAGCACACAATTATGCACTTTTGTAACCCGCTCCACAATAATACTAGACTAGGGACATTTGAGAATATCATCATTTGAAGGTTACAATTATGTTTATTATGTTACGCAGAAAAAAAACAACAAACATAGTTGCCGAATTAATGCCTTAATAAAATATCATGGCTCAATGTGCAAAAATACAATCATCTCATGATTGGCTTTTGGGCACAACACTGACAAAACTACCCAACTAACTCAACTAAAGCCCCATGGGCACTTAAGTTGGGCCTTATTTGGTATAGGTACTCTAGCCAATGCCATTCTTTGTGTTCACTCCTAACTGTAGTTTGATTACTGTTCAGTTTTCTCCCCACCTTAGCCTGACCTTTCTCGGTACAAACACTTAATTTCAACCCACTCTCGAAGACTATGGTATGGTGCCTCACTATCCCCAGCTTCTAGATGTTGCTGAAAGATCTCTAACTACTTAACACACCATAATTAATTTGGTGATTTCTACTCCTCAACGCCACTTTCTATGCCAAGTGCTCTAGTTTAAGAAAGCTTAACAAGCTTTTAGAAGCTCATCCACTAACCTTACACTGATAAGATCTTATTGAAATTTCAGCACCAACAGTTTCCTTTATTATCTTCTATATGCTAGAACCCGTTAGTGTAAGCTAACTTAAA
This sequence comes from Aquilaria sinensis, assembly GCA_005392925.1. Classification (NCBI taxonomy): domain Eukaryota; kingdom Viridiplantae; phylum Streptophyta; class Magnoliopsida; order Malvales; family Thymelaeaceae; genus Aquilaria; species Aquilaria sinensis. Next base: position 37,525 of record SMDT01001952.1, on the reverse strand, counting down.
TAGCTAAACTTGTCCATTAACACTCAAATTGGAAAAATTCCACTCTAGGTTCGGCACCTATACTCTTGTAGCAAACCCCTTAGTACATGCTAGCTTTTCAAGTATGAAACTTGTCCATTAACTCTCATGCAATTAGTTCCTTACTCTAGGTTTGGTACCCAACAACTCCTAATGATCTCTAGAGTGAAAGTGTCACTAGTGTATTATGGCCTCGCCACATACACCACTAGCACCTTAAGGCATGCTCTGCTCCAAGCTCTACTATACTCTATGGATCTTCAAAATGAGTGAACATTCAAAAATTGAATGTCCTGGCCTACCCTAAAGTATGAGTCCGCAAATGCTCCTCTCAGATGGCCCTTATACATCTGGCATACCGGTGCACTGGGCGAGGTGTCCATACACTACTCGAGCATCATGATCCTAGTACTTTTACTACTCTGAAGCCTCTTACACTTACAAGCCTACAAGGGAAAGCCTTTCTAGCATGAGTGCCAAGACCTCCAAGTAGCTACCAGTCCTCAAGCCTTATCCATCCCTCTTTGACTCAGGGCACCCAGCACCTGGTCATTTAGCTACCGATAGACTACCCAATTCAAGGGGTCTTGATGCTTTAACTGCTCAACTTGGAGTACCCTAGGTGCACAAAGCCTACACACTAGTCTATTCACTTCCCTACACACAGAGCCTAACATCTTACACAAGTCGGATTAGTCTTTCAGGTGTGTGCTTAGTACACTCGCTTCATAGCCACCAAAACTTACTCCGTGCCAAAGCACCTATAAGGCCCTTAGCTGAGTACCAAGGGACTACTCGATCCTAGGCCAACCTAGGCATATTTGGCTTGGTAGCTGACTAGACACCTCAACCTCTACACTAGGCTCTGATGTGCCTCCAGTCTTACTCAACACCTAGACCACCTCCTTGGCCTTTCAAACCCTAACACTCTGAAGGTTCTCCTCAACAATTGTTCCTTACTTAAACTATGGTTGGAAAGAGCAATCTCCAACTTCCATGGTAAACTACTATACCATAAGCACACCATACCAACCTCTCATTGGGATGATATACTAGTGGCTTCACAATGTCAACTCAACTTTCTTAGTGGGAGAACTTACTTTAGTTAACAATTGGGGACTGGTTAGCCGTGAAAAATCACTCAAGTTACTCATCCCCAACAATTCCCACTAATGCTCTAGTTATGCACAATAGGACCAATTCTATCTCTCAAAGTTGTAAGTTGACCCACTAGACTTGACCAATCTTGCAACTCACAAGCCCTTCCTTTTGAAGGAACTAAGGTCAAGTGAATTGCTCTAACTCTAGGCTTTAACTAGATCAACCAATATCCATATTGACTAGGCTTCCAACCCTTCACTTCACTCTAATCCAGTAAAAATGACAGCCACTAAAGTCACAAAACAGATACCTGAGCACAACTGTACCTATACCAGACCTGACACTTTGATTATAAAGTATAGTATATAACTTGGTGTGAGATTACTCTACTTTTTGGTTACAAGTGAGTTGACTTTTGACTGGTCGCAGTGAATTCTCTTTGATGGGCACTCCTTATACACTAAATGTCCTTTTTCTAGTGTTACTTGTTCATCTCTGAACAAATAGTTCAATGTTCCATAACTTACTAGCACTAACATAAAACATCAAACGATCATCACAGCATCTTCAATTTCACTTAGGACTCAGTCCTTTGCCTGCACGGCTAGGCTTACTAGTCAAGTCATCTTTGTGGCCCTCAACCCACAAAACATTGGGATCATGATCACAAGGCACCAACGATCCCTTGGTCCATGGTAACCCTTCCTAATGCTTGGGTCCTCTTACCACCTTTCGATACTCAAGCCAAACCCCAACAATGATTACACTCCTACTGGCTCAACCTTAGGGCTTATGGCTAGTGGACGAATAAACATATCCATCCAACTACCCTCAGATGAGTTCCTTACTCTTTTCTCCTTCTATGATCACCACCTGTATTCCATCATTAGAAATTAAATTAAACTTTCCTACTTACATTTTGGCATTGGACTAAACCTCTCCATTGATCAATTACTCTGAGGAAGTCATCCGTTTAACTAGCCAGTATTTTACTACCAACTAGGCTAACCAAAACTAACTTGTGAAAGAACATAACTTATATAGCCATAGAACACCTCTAATCTAAGGCATTTAGGCCTCCACTTATATAGTTTCTTATACTAGCAAGTGGGTACTAGGGTCTCAGGTATTACCCCAATACTTGGTTCACCTTTATGTGCTAATGCACTTGGGTTAACCCTTAACCCTGTTAAAAAACTACTACCAACAAGCCAAATAAAGCTACACTGGTAAATTGATGCCATAACATACCAACAAAGTAACTAGACAGCTAATGAAAGGTAAAAGACTTACCTCGCACTAGCCATTCACCTGCCCGTGAGTTCACTACGGTGACCTATCACGCATGGCTGGTGGCTGCCTATTCTACCCACTTGACTAGTTAACCAAAGCTCAAACTACTACTCTAGTGGTACTAGGTCAACCCCTTGTGGCAACAACTATTGGGGACAAACTTCCTAGGCTAGTCTTAACTTAACCAAGCCCAAATATGACACTAGTCTGATCCTAGGAGCCACGTACTTTCTTCACCTTGGGCGTCAAGCCCCTTTCCTACATAATCCATTTTTATTCCTCAGTATCTGGTCAATTTTTGCATTATGGGTATATCACCCATGCTCCAACTAGGCTAAATGAGCCAACCTCCACCATGCCATTTTGTGTCTTTGAGTCCCCTAACTTTCTTTTGGGCCAATGCATCCAGTACCACTTGCAAGTGTCCATGTTGATGATTGTCAAACACTTTCATATACTAGCTGAAGGCCTTAGGAAACTTGGCCTCAAGCTCCTGTTCTTGATGGAAAAAGTATGAAAGTGCTACCTTTTGTTGCTTTGTAGACTACATGACCAAGTCTTCATCATTTAGGTTAGTGCATCCTTAACTACTTTTGATTTTTCCAAACCCATTCAAATTAATGGGTTAAAGTTCAAACACTTTGGGAGTGACTAGAATGGCTTAGTAATACTCCCCACCTTGGAGCTTTCCATACACTCATAGTCCTGTGAATCATTTCATGTACCTCAGTCTGAGGTCGAAAAATGATGTCCTAGGATGGCAGCCACATCCCAACTACTTGCACCAAGGTGTTGCGTACCTTGGAGTAAGCCAAAATGACTACCAAAACTTTGCCACACTATACTACTAAGGTTCATTCTCAAACCCTCAGCCTTTCAAAGCAAAGCTAACCTAGTTTCACCATTGCAACCTATAGCCAAAGCCAGACAGGAACTCATAAATGTCGGTTAGTACTAACTACCCTACCACAAGGATAACACACTAGATCTTAGTTCCTAGTGTCCAATGACCATGACTAAGCTCTGATACCAAATTAATATGGTCCCTCATAGGCATGCCTAGGAAGCCTATGGGAATGTGTCCCACACTAGTCGCGATTGGCTAATTGATTATGTGCATGCTAGTTAAAACCTTCATGCTTCCAGTTAATTAACCTACTATGAAATCACGCATGGGTAAATGCTTTGACTTGAATGATTAAATAGGTAAAAAAAAAAATAAAACACTTCCATGGAATTTCATTAAAATTGGACACCAAAATAGTCAAAGCATACAAAGCATTTACGTGGTTAATTACACATAATCAACCATGTGTGATCATCCAAGCAAAAACAAACTATGTTCACATGCAAGAGAGACTCTGGAGTACACTACTCATGAATAAACATCAGAGGTGAACTAGGGTATGAAAAGTATACATTGAACAACTCTACTAAGATCTATAACTAAGCTCCAACCTTAGAGGAACTCCCGGTGGGAAGCTCTAAAGGCTTCCCCTATGCTTTACTAGCCTTTGCCGGCCAAAAAGACAATTGTAGTTAGTACCATGACTTAACCAACAAGCACCCACAAACTAGTATCATAAAGATTCAAATAAACTATACACCTACTTATAAGCCTAGCTGAACAACCCTTAATGGTTGTTGGCCTTATAGAATTAAACTGTAAAACAAAGAATAAGGGAGTGAGAATCAATGATTCTCAATAAGGGATCTAACAACCTGCAAGAAAGATATTGGGAACATGTATAAATAATATATGAAGTCTATTGCGCATACTTGTAGTCTAAGGGCTAACAAATGTGCATACATTTGAGTCCTTTGGGACCTTTCCTCCTCATAGTCCTCTTACATGTGTCACTCCGTGCCTCAAAAGTTTTGGCCCCTAACTCACTCCTAGTAATCCTTAGCTTTCTAAAAAAGTAACCTTAACATTCCCATGAGTCTTTTGTAGGTGAACATGGTGGATGCACCTCACTTGAGTTTGAATGAACTCACTTTGTGTACTAAGCCCCCATATAGTGCCTAAAGTCCTTAGACTTGCCTAGGTCACTTGTGTACTAAGCTTCCACCTAAAATCCTTGCCAAAAGTGCACTAGGTTCTTACTTGTGCCTCAAGTAATCTTACCGGCTACAACTGCACTAAGCCTTTACTCAAGGCATATACCTATCCACTATTACTTGGTTCACCCTAGGGTAGTGGCAAAGCCGTGGTTGGACTCATAATTTCCGGATTCCATGGAACCTTCCAAGGTGGTCTAGGGTTCCTGCATCAATTCCTTAAGCCCAAAGGCCCAACTAGGCTCCTAATGGTACAAAACCCATCACCCGACTAATGGTGCTCTATCAAGGCGAACTATCAGCTTAGTTTGAAAAAAAATATAGAAAATTGTAGGCTAATTCAAGGTTTAGAAATTCATGGTGATGCCTTTCCGCATCTTCGTTGTGCAACATGGTGAGCCTGGAGCAGGAACTTCCGGTGAGGGAATGCCTGGATGAGGGGTTTCTGTTGGGAGGAGGGCTGTAAGGACCCTCCAACGTACAAGTCAGTACTTTGTAGAGAAAGGGAGTAGTAAGCAGAGTATAGCAAAAGTTCCTTGTTACCTCTTCATTGTCACTGTGCAAGTATTTATAGGAGGGCACAGGGAGAAGGCCGTTTGACATAGCCTGCTGAGATGGTGACATGTGTTTGGCCCGATTTAATCTGTACCTCTATAGAGGGCTCCTCCAGCTGGCCTTAGGCCGTTCTGACCAAGGGTGCCGGCGAGGGTGCTGTGAAAGGGGTGCCCGGGTCAGGGGCGTGTGCGAGGCTTTTGTGTCATAGGCTCCTCATCCATTTTGTTGTTTGTCTGCATTGTTAGCCACTCCGGGGCAGTCCAATTATGGAGTCAAAATTGTGCATTTAGACTCCCAAGATTGGTAATGTTCTGTAGGCCATCAGAACACTACCCTCAATGAGCATACCCAAGTGGCCCTCTTGCGCACTATGTAAATACTTGCATATTGGTCCAACCATCACACACATATTCACATTTCATGCACACCATGGCAGCAAAGAAGGAAAACACTAGCACAAGTCTTAATCTTGGCTACCACACATTAGGCAATCTTGTTAAGTTCTAGTGACCAGCTACTGCACCTGTAACTTCCACTAATAAACTGTATCATTCTAGCCACATACCCCCTATTTTATTTGCTCCATTACCAATTAGAGACTTACATCAAACCAAGGAATTTTTTTTTACATCAATATCCCACCTATGGACCAAGTTATGGATTTTTTAAGTTGGTTACAAAATTCTGACCAAATAAACAGTAAGTCAGCCAATTTTGCAATATCATATCTTTGCCTAAAAGGATCCAAATCCAGAAATTCCAAACTCCAGTTAAACCTCTAGATGTTCTCTAGATGTGGTCAAGATTTCATACCATGTTTCATTCTACATAGGGAGATATTAAACTTTAGGTACATGGTCAAAATTCTGGCAACTTTTTGACCATTTTGCCCATACAATTTTTCCAAACCATGCAAGCAATTCATTCACAAGGGAAAAGCCCTCCAAGGCTATCCCATACATGTCCAATACACATATTAATTACATTCTCTTGCATCTAGAAAATTTATGTGGCCAAAACAGAATTTACAAGTAAGCAGCCTATCATTCACACTTAGGCAGCTTTGCACCACATCACTTACATAGCCAAAACATTGCTCAAATGTTCACATACTTGTCTCATCTTACATACAATACATTTAAATGAATACATGAACTAAAATATGGTATTAACTCATCTAAATACACACCCTAGGTTACAGGAGTGCCCGAGACACAATGGACTCCAGAAACAGGATGCTGGACAGCTGCTGCACAACACAATAAGTACCACCATTAAAAATACCAAATGTGCTCCTAAAATCACCAAAATTTCCAGACCACAACTAGACGTATGGAAGTTCATGTACCTGAAATTTCGGATCAAAAATAAAACCAAAAAAGGTTAGTTTGAAGGTGATCTTTCAGCTGGACCTGAAATGACAAAATTCAGGGGAGTAAGTTTCATTGAGAAACTTAGTAAGGATAACACTTGGTTTCTTAAGGTAATGTGATCCTCATTAAAACCTGCATCCAAAGAAACTAAAACAAAAAAACCACAATGCATATATACAAGATATAGCAACCAAATGCAGCAGCCAAACACAAACAACAAACACATGAAATGTGGCAGCAACATATACCACAGGTTAGTCTATAAAACACATAATAAACATAACCAAATCACTATGGCAGTCCTCCTCAAGCTAATGCTTGGTCTTAGGAGGATTTTAACAGTAGTTAGTCTAACTTTGGGCTCTAGAAACCCTCACTTTACAGCCATCATTGTGCACTTCACACTAGGTCACAAAACCTTCAATAAGTGCACTCCCCGCACTAAGCTTGGTTCATCAAGAACATGGCTCTCTTCCAAGCTTAGCCCTAGCTCCATGGATGTTTGAAAATTGCAGAAAACAGTCCATGAGAGCAAGAGAACCCTAACCAAAGTGAGTAGGCCGAATTTGAAGCTTAATCCTTGAAGTATGCAAGAAATAGCTCTAGTTTGCTTCCAATTGCTTCCTTTTGCCTTCAATTTCAATCAATTGCAAGTTTGAAGGTGTGGTGGCTATGGAGGAAGTATGGATGTGTTCTTGGGCTGGGGGAGGACGAAAATGAGAGAGGGATAAGTGATTTGGCCACTTAAATGCCCTTCAATGAGCTTAAGGGCACCAAAACACACTTAACAAGCTTAACCTTGCTTTATGTCATTTTCCTTCTCACTAATTATGGTTTCTTTGTCTTAAACTCATTGGTACATATGTGCCCAACATTTTTGACTAATTATCAAGTCATGTTTGCCTCCCCCATGGTGGGATAACCCCAAAATTCCACCATTAGACTTAAGTCAAAAGCTTGAACACCTTAAGGTTTACACTAGGATATTTAGGTCCTTATTGCCTTTAGTGTTTCCTTTGTTCAAACTTATCTTACATGAGTAATTTGGTCATCCAATAGCACTTTCATGCCATTCATATCCTTCCCATTACTCTCCAAGTCTCTTTCTTGAGAGTTTTGCAATTGAGTACCCAAATTTCCAAAACCTTAGAAAAAAGTCCATAGGTTGCTTGAAAAAAAAGCAATCCTTAAGGCTTTTCTTGGGGGCCAAGTTACCAACTTGAAACACTTTTAAGGAGGTTTTGATCATGCCTTTTACCCCCCACACTTCAATCATTATGGTGAGAATTACACAATATAATGGTTTTTAGCCATTATGACACTTGTAATTCTCCCATTTTGTGAGGTGGTAACATGCGTGGCCTTTTCAGGTGACCGAACTCCTTGGGAATATAGAACTCATTCAGGGAGGTGAGCACCTTCAGAGGGAGGCCCCTTGTTCGTATGAGGCACCTTCGGTTGGGTTCTTCCGAGGCAAGGGTCGGGTACCTGATGGTGGCGCTACGTGAGCACGCTTCGAGGGTGGCCCAAAGAGCATCAGAAGGCGGTTTTGGGCAAGTGAGGTCGGCGTGAGGTCACCCTCTCGAAGGCTGGTGACACCTTCTGACCGAAGTTGGCCCCATGGGTTTCCTGAGGGTAGCGCTTTTCCAGCTTGTCCGAAGGTGCTGAGGCCTTCTCTTTGCCAGGGTTTTTCCGTGTTTGTTTCGACCGGAAGTGGTGCACTGGCCGAGGGTGGTGAGAACATGCGAAGTCCTTCAGGGGGCAATAGCCCTTCGGCTATCACATGCCCCCCTCAGAAAATTGAAGATGTTTCTTCGGTTTGGGGAGTTTCGGGAGCCTTTTTGTGGCAAGCGATGCTTCATCTTGTTGCCATGATGGGCTTCCATCTGAAGTCTCCTTCTTACCAGGAGGGAACTCCGGTGAACTAAGGTGCTCTACCGAGGTAATCCCTCTGGTGTTTGAGTGGTGTCCCTGGCTCTTCTGCCGAGGTCATCGTCTGAGGCGCGTACTTCCACTGACCTTTCTGTCAGTGAATTATTTCATCTTCCCATACAGATGGGCGCATCACTTTGGATAGGGTTACATAGGTCTACTAGTTGTCAGGGTCGTGCCCTCGTTTCCTGAGTAAGTTTACATGTGGCAGCTGATGAGTGGTGAACGGTTACGTTGGTTACATCAATTGCGTCTCTTCGCCTTCGAGGAGCAATAATGATGGTGTTTTGCCTGCCCCCTTCGGCCTATATAAACCCCTCTTGCCTCAGACCTTCATACTCTCTTCCTTTGCTCTTGTTTGCTCCAGAACTCTCTCTTGTCTTTTTTCTCTTTCCGGTAGCGGTTCTAGTGGTGGAACAATTTCCGGCAACCCTTAACGATGAGTCCAGGAACCCAGACTTTGGGAAAACTTTCGGTGGGTCTTTCTTTCCGAAGTTCTTCCTTCTTCCTAAAGTCGTTTGCTTCAAAGTTTTTCTTTTTTTCAAAGTCCTTCGGTTCTCTTTCTTTAGTTTTCCCGAAGCTACCTCTCTTTTCTTTGAGAAATGTCAAACCCTGTTCCACTGATGACCGTCCGTCCTACTCCCAAGAGTTTTCTCCCATTTGAGTCTCATCCATGCTGAGCTACTTCAGAGAAAATGAAGAAGTGGGTAGCGAAATTCTATCTCCCTACTTATGCTGTCCCGAGATTACCTACCTCGGGCACGTATGGTTACATGGCCAATTCTGATGAGATCACCATTTACCAAGCCCAACTGAGGGCCGGTCTTCGGTATCCTCCCCCGTGCGTGGTGTGTGAGTTCTGTAGGTTCCGTGGGATTGCCATGAACCAGCTTCCTCCAAACTCCTATTCTTATTTCAATGCCTTTCTTTGCATGTGTGGGGTCTTTAAGATAAAACCTCATTTTCTTTTCTTCATGCAATACTATAAGCTCCACCCGGTCCCGAAAGGTGGCTTCTACTTCTTGCTTCCTCGGGGATCCGGGAGCAAGAACATCACCTTTACCTTCGGGACTGAGGACAGCTGGTGGGGGTGGCAGAAAAAGTTCTTTTTCCTGTCAGTTCCCGAAAGATGGTGCTACGTTCTGACTAGATGGGCTTCGAGGGTGTTGAAGACTGATGTGGTTGACCCTCGGAAGCTGCTGACTTCTGGGTTGGCCGCGGAGTTTGACGAGCTCGATAGACGCATTTGGGCCGTTGCAGCTTGGGACTCTAAGGTCCCTCCGCATTCCTTATACCCATTTCCCATCAAGTGGGACCTTATGTCTGAAGAGGTCCTTTGGGAATTGGGGGTATTCCACGAGCATAAGTTTGAATTGAACTTGCCCGTGCCTGTTCTCCCGGGAAAAAAGGCGTGGTTGGTGCTGCTTCTCCGGGCCGAGATTTCATACGAGGCATTTTTTGAGAGTAAGTTGTCTTCCAGGCTTTGCTACCTATGCTCATTTTGGATGTACACTGATGTTTTTTCCTTTTGCATAGATGGGTGATCAATCTGTGGGGTTCTATAAATCCCTTTTTCTTGGTCTGGCCGAGAAGGGGGAGCAAACGCGAAGGAAGGCGCTTGTGAAGATGAAGAACACTGCTGGGGGGCCGTCAAAGGCAAAGAAAGCCAAACCCGATGTCCTTACCCTCCCCCCGAAGACATCGTGGAGGCACAAGATCAGTCGCCTGCCCAGTCTCCTTCCCACGCCGATCCACCTTCGGGTCTTTCCATCCTCGAGACACCTTTGAGCCTGGATGCAGCGACTGAGACTTTGGTCAAAGGTACTTCAGCTTAGGAGCTCGAGGAGAGCCGAAGAATGAAAGCTAAAAACATTCCCGATGAAGTCCGTGAGGCAGAAGAGGTCGAGGATGCGGTCACCGAGGTTCCACCATGTTTGTTCCTTAGCAATTCCTCTATGAATCTTGGTGTTTTTGGTATCTTCGATCTTCTAGATGAATGGCTAAGCGATTACGTACTAATGGAACTTTGGCGTGATCTTGCAGAGGAGATGACACCTACTCCTTGGCTGGAGGCTCATGCCCGGAAGAGGGCCCTTCGGGATAGCCATATCCTGAAGGACAAAGTACTAAGAGAGCCCTTATGGTCTTTCACAGAGGACAGCCGGTTGATGGCTCCCCAAATGGTGAAGAGTGTGCTAACGAACGCCACCTTTCAGTCACTCACCACCGAATGCCCGAACAAGGAGATCCTCGCGGCGAGGATGAGCAAGCACGCCGCCCACGTAGATTTCTTCTTTCTTTCCTTGGGGACTTAGAAAATTTTTCTTCTAAGTTTTTGCTGCCCTTTGACCTTTACTTGGGGCTTTCTTTTCTACAGCTCCTGGCATACAGCGGATATTTCCGAGCTTGGGTGGCAAAGCAGATTGAGATTCACTCTCGGACCGAGGATTCTCTACAGAAGACGAAGGATTTTTGTGCCCAATACGTCCTTAAATACGGCGAATTGAACAAAATCGTCAAGGAGGACATGAAGAATCTTTGGGCCGAGCTTCAGGAAAGTAAGAAGGAGCTCATTCTCAACTTTTCGGCCAAGGTTGAGGACTTTGGCTCAAAGTATGATTTTCTCTCTTTGAGAATGATGCCCTTCGAAAGGAAAGAGCAGATGACGCTAAAAACCTTACAAAGGCGCTTGCTTTGAACGCCGAGCTCTAAGCCGAGGTCGATTGGTTGAAGAAGGAGGACAAGAACAAAAAGAAGAAGAAGAAGCTCAAGAAGGAGGTTGCTGAGCTCACCTCCGAGCTGGAGACTCTGAGTGTCGAGAAGGACCAGTCCGAATAGATGATGAAAGTATCTTATTAGGACGGTTTTTGTCTGGCTCAGCATCAAAGTCCTTTCTCGGTATCCCTAACTCGACCTCTCCTTCCTGGCCGCCTTGGATTTCTATGAAAAGCGTAGGTGGACATGGTCGAAGCCAGAGTACCTCAACCTCCCGGCTATTGTGCCCGCGCCTTCGAATGCTCCCATCCAAGAGAAGGATGCCAACGTCGAGGAGGTATCGAATGCTCAGGCTTAGCAATAGGCTTTTTCTTCTTTCTCTTTTCTTGTAACCTGCTCCTTTGTACTATTTCTTAGACCTATGGATGAAAATTCTTTCAAAGATTTAGCTAAGTTCCTGTTCTTTTCTTTAGTCATTATTCTACGGAAGCTTGTGTGATTTTATGTACGCGTCTTTGGCGAACATCTATGTTTGAAATCATATCTTCGGGAAGCTTTGTACTGTTCTTCTATTAGTGAAATTTTTCCAGTACATGGAACATTTTCCCGTGACACAAGGAGTGACCATTTTCACTTTTTTGAACGTATTCCGCCGAGTCTTAGGCTTTGCTAGGGAGCTAGCACCTTCGGGAAACTTTTCAAAAGTTAATATGCTAGGAGCCCATTTTAGCAATTGTGACCATATTCGGTTTATAAACCATATTTGGTTGACATGTATACTTTTGCTTACTGGCGATTTCAGAGAGGGGTAATTACAAGTTTTTCTTTAGAAAAAATGTCTAAGTGTAGAATTTTTTTAAAGAATCTGAATGCCAAGTGTTTCTCAACTCTCCTCCTTCGGCGTCACCTAATTTGTAGACCCCTGGGCGGATTTCGTCGAGGACCAAATAAGGTCCGTCAGAGTTTGCCCGAAGTACCCCATCTGATGGCCTTCGCGACTTGAATTCGGCCTTTTGGAGGATGAGGTCTCCCTTCTTGATTCCTTTTTTCTTCACATGCAAGTTAGTAGCATTAGCTACTCTTTGTTGAAAAGCCTTCCTCTTGAGTTTGGCCATTTCCCGGTGTTCTTCGGTGAGGTCTAATTTTTCAATCAAGCCAAGGTTGTTTCCTCCTTTGTCGAACACCTGTATTCTTACTGATGGCCGTATGACCTCAATGGGAATAATGGCTTCTGTACCGAACATGAGCGAGAAAGGAGTTTCTCCTGTGTGTTAGTGTTGTGCCCAAAAAGCAAATCATGAGATGATTGTATTTTTGCACATTGAGTCATGATATTTTACTAAGGCATTAATCTAGCAATTATATTTCTTGTTTTATTTCTGTGTAACGTAATAAACATAATTGTAACCCTAGAATAATGATGTTCTCAAACGTCCCTGGTCTAGTATTATTGCGGAACGGGTTGCAATAATACATAACGACTAGCATATATGGAGACTAATATGAGATATGTAGTCTACGTATGGGTACAAGTTGGAGAACTTGTGTACTGGACCGACCCACCATGAGAACACTACATGGATTGTTATATGAGTGTCATAAGTGATTCTCATAGTGATCACGGTATATGTAGTCCTTCGACCTAAGATCGTCAAGGTTCCCTACATGTGAGTCACATACTTTGATACTTTCCTTTGTTGCTCGTAACTGAGTGAACTTGAAGGAGGTCATTGGGTATGTCACAAATCATGCCGAGGGATTTGTATGATCAAGATGGGATTTGTCTCTCCTATGTAATGGGAGTGATATCTTCGGGCCCCTTGATAGAGTGAGACTTAGAAAATGCATGGCCATGCTCGGATGAGTTGATATACGATATCAATGTCATCAGTTTAAGTTGGTCTACTCGGTAATCAAGAAACCAAAGATTGGGCTATACGAGACTGACACATTCCATGTCTCGTGCTTAGTCCTGATATCTTGGACAAAAGGACAATGGCATATATCGGTAATGATCATAAAGGTTTAGTCGAATCACCGACAATCTTGTCACTTGGGTAGTAATGATGTGTTGCTAGACACCGCTCATTGCTTATGATCATAAATGTGATTTATGATCAGTGCCAACGTGGTAAAAGCCTATTGGGTCGCACACATAGAGCTATTTGGATCATTAGAGTGCATGGGCTAAAAATTTGGGTTTTAGTTTCACAATAATTTCGTATTAATAATAGGCCCAACAGTTGAGCAATTATTAAGCCCGAAATTAAAGCCTAATTGGATTAGAGCTTTGAAACCCATTAGGTCTGGAAGTTGAGTCTCACTACAGATACAACTTTTAGTGAGAAATTTGCAGGTTTCCTTGCCCTAGCCTTCCAAAAGGACAGCCACACTCTTCTCTTGCAATTCCTTGGAGGACGAAAGCTAGCACTGCAAGCGCAAGAGAAACGCATCTGCCGGGACATGGTGGAAGCGTGGTGATCCCGAGAGGCTCGTGTGGATACCATAGGGAGCTTGAACAAGTCAACTGTTCAGGTTTTCTGATTTGACTCTGTAGTTGAGTGGGAGATCTCAACCGAAAATTAGGTATGAAAATTTTCGAACACCCGGTTTACCCCGTTTCAATTGGATCCTGGAAGGTTTCGGTTAAATTTCGCTGCGCTATTTGGCTCCCGAAACCTAACACTTTGGCCCTTTGGGGAGTTGTGCGATAACTTTTAGTGTTTTACCCAAAAGCCAATATGAGATGATTGTAATTTTGCACATTTAGTCATGATATTTTATTAAGGCATTAATCCAGCAATTATGTTTATTGTTTTATTTCTGCGTAACTTAACAAACATAATTGTAACCCTAGAATAATGATATTCTTAAACGTCCCTGGTCTAGTATTATTGTGGAGCGGGTTGCAATAATACATAACGACGAGCATATGTGGAGACTAATATGAGATATGTAGTCTACATATAGGTACAAGATGGAGAACTTGTGTATTGGACCGACCCACCATGAGAACACTACATGGATCGTTATATGAGTGTCATAAGTGATTCTCATAGTGATCATGGTATATGTAGTCCTCCAACCTAAGATCATCAAGGTTCCCTACATGTGAGTCACATACTTTGATACTTTCCTTTGTTGCTCGTAACTAAGTGAACTTGAAGGAGGTCATTGGGTATGTCACACATCATGCCGAGGGATTTGTATGATCAAGATGGGATTTGCCCCTTCTATGTAACGGGAGTGATATCTTCGGGCACCTTGATAGAGTAAGACTTAGAAAAATGCATGGCCATGCTCGGATGAGTTGATATACGATATCAATGTCATCAGTTTAAGTTGGTCTACTCAGTAATCAAGAAACCAAAGATTGGGCTATACGAGAGTGACACATTCCATGTCTCGTGCTTAGTCTTGATATCTTGGATAAAGGGACAATGGCATATATCGGTGATGATCATAAAGGTTTAGTCGAATCATCGACAATCTTGTCACTTGGGTAGCAATGATGTGTTGCTAGACACCGCTCATTGCTTATGATCATAAATGTGATTTATGATCATTGCCAACGTGGTAAGAGCCTATTGGGTCACACACATAGAGCTATTTGGATCATTAGAATGCATGGGCTAAAAATTTGGGTTTTGGTTTTACAATAATTTCGTATTAATAATAGGCCCAACAGTTGAGCAATTATTAAGCCCGAAATTAAAGCCTAATTGGATTAGGGCTTTGAAACCCATTAGGCCTGGAGGTTGAGTCTCACTATAGATACAACTTTTCGTGAGAAATTTGCAGGTCTCCTTGCCCTAGCCTTCCAAAAGGACAGCCACACTCTTCTCTTGCAATTCCTTGGAGGACGAAAGCTAGCACTGCGAGCGCAAGAGAAATGCATCTGCCAGGACGTGGTGGAAGCTTGGTGATCCCGAGAGGCTCATGTGGATACCATAGAGAGCCTGAACACATCAACTATTCAAGTTTTGTGATTCGACTCTACAGTTGAGTGAGAGATCTCAACCGAAATTTAGGTATGAAAATTTTCAAACACCCAATTTATCCCGTTTGACTTGGATCCTGGAGGGTTTCGGTTAAATTCCGCTGCGCTGTTTGGCTCCCGAAACCCATCAATAACTCCATAGCACACTTGGGAGTTCCCCTAGCCATTTCCCCTTTGCCTCTTTTAGCTTCTTCTTCAGGCCATATTTTATTGTCCTGTTGGGCACTTCGGCTTGCCCATTACTTTGAGGATGGGCTACCGGGGTGAAGTGTAGTTTTATGCCGAGGTTAGTCACGAATTCTCAAACCCTTTGTCAGTAAACTAGGTACCATTGTCATCCACTATTACCCTTGGTATGCCAAATCGGCATATGATGTTCTTCCAAATGAACTTCTGGGTGTCCTTCACCGAGATCGATGCCAAAGGCTCTGCTTCGATCCACTTAGTGAAGTAGTCTACTGCAACTATGCAGAACTTCACCCTTCCGGGGGCGCTTGGGAGAGGTCCGATGAGGTCAATACCCCAGACGGTGAAGGGGCAAGGGTAATTTGCCGAAGTTATCTTCTCCGAGGGTAACCTCTGGATGTTGGCGTGTCTTTGGCAATTGTCACATTTTCGAACAAATTGCCTTGCATCCTTTCTTAGGGTAGGCCAAAAGTAACCTTGGCGAAGTAGTACTCCGGCGAGGGCGTCTGTTCCTATGTGGGAACCACAGGCCCCCTCATGAACTTCTTCGAGGATTGTTCTGACATCCTCTTCACTTATGCACCTCTGCAAGGGACTTGCATACCCTTGTCTGTATAGTTCCTCCCCGATGAGGAAGTATCTCCCAGAGCATTTTCGCACTTTTGCAGCCTCGGCAGGGTCTTCGGGGAGTGCCGAAGTTGCAAGGTATTTCTTGATGGAATCTTGCCATCCTTCTCCCAAGGTTGCTACGCACATTAGCTCTGTGCTGGGTTGACTCAGCACCTCGGTGGGTTCCTTGGACTTGGCCAAGGTGTCAGCTTCAGCATTATCTCTACGAGGCACGTTTTCTATATGTACCGAGTCAAACTCTTTAATGAGTTTCTTGACGAGGTCATGATATTTTGCCAAGGTTGGATCCTTTGCAGCGTAATCTCCTGTCATTTGCCGGACTACTAGCTGTGAGTCACTGTGGGCCTTAAGGTTTCTCACACCAACTTTTCTGGCCAGTTTTAATCCTGCTATGAGGGCCTCATATTCGGCGATGTTATTGGTGACATCAAAACCGAATTTGATGGCTTTGGTGGCTTCCATACCTTCGGGCCCCCGAAGAACCACTCCAGCGCCTTGGTGTTCGGCGCCTGAGGCTCCATCGACAAAGAGTTTCCACTCTGGTTCAATCCTTATCAGGTCTTCCGAGGTAACTTCAGCATTCTCGATTTCTGGAACTTTGGCGATGAAGTCTGCCAATGCTTGGGCTTTTATTGCCCTTCTTGGCTCGTAAGTGATGTCATATTCTCCGAGCTCGATACACCATTTTGACAGCCTTCCCGAATGCTCTACCTTCTTCATTATGTCACGAAGAGGTAGGTTACTTCGGACAATGATGGCGTGTCCTTGAAAGTAGGGCCGTAGCCTCCTACCTGCGAGTACTAAGGCATAAATGGCTTTTTGGAGCAATGGGTACCTGACCTCGGCGCCGTGCAGGGACTTGCTTACATAATATACTGGCCACTGCCTCCCACCCTCTTCTTTCACTAGGACTGAACTCACAGCTTTTTCAGTGACAGCAAGGTAGAGGATGAGAGGCTCTCCTTCTCGAGGTTGCCGAAGTGTTGGCAGACGGGTTAGGTAGCTTTTAAGCTCATCCCAAGCTTTCTGACATTCTTGGTTCCAAGGGTGCTCCTCGGTTCCGAAGTTGCCTTCACTTTTGGTTGCTTTGGTAAGCACCTTGAAGAATGGTCGACATCGGTCGCCGTACCTGGAAATGAATCTACTAAGGGAAGTGATTCTTCCGGTAAGCCTTTGTATATCTTTAGTGGTTGTAGGTGTTCGGAATCCTAACAAGGCTTTGACCTTTTCGGGGTTGGCGTCTATTCCCCTTTCTGACACCATGAACCCGAGGAACTTACCTGCGCTCACTCCAAACACGCACTTCTCGGGGTTAAGGCGAATGCCGAACTCCCGAAGTCATTGGAAGGTTTCGTCTAAGTCCAAGATATGATTACTAGGCATTCTGCTCTTAACTATCATATCATCGACATACGCTTCTATGTTCCTCCCGATCTGGGAGTCGAACACTTTATTCATCAACCTCTGATAGGTAGCCCCTGCGTTCTTAAGCCCGAAGGGCATTCTGACGTAGCAGTAGGTACCAACTTCGGTGATGAAGGCGGTTTTTTCTTCATCTTCGGGGTTCATCCGAATTTGATGATACCCGCTGAAGGCATCGAGGAAACTGAGAAGACCGTATTCGGCGGTTGAATCCACCAATTGGTCTATAGCTGGCAAAGGGTAGGAGTCCTTTGGACAGGCATCATTCAGGTTCCGAAAATCGATGCACATTCGGAGCTTTTCACTCCCTTCTTTTGTGGCGATAACCACGTTGCTGAGCCATTCGGGGTATTTAACTTCTCTTATTACCCCTGCCTCAATCAGGCGCTTAACTTCGGTTTTAACGAATGAGTTCTTATGAGCCGATAGGTTTCATTTTTTCTGCCGAACCGGCCTTGCGTCAGGGCGTACTTTGAGACTATGGTGGATTATGCCGAGGTCGACCCCAGGCATGTCTTTCGGAGAGTAGGCGAATAGATCTTTGTTCATTAACAAGAAAGATACAAGCCTATCTTTGTCACCCTTGGCCAATTTTTTCCCCACTCGGGTGTTCCGGCCGGGGACCAGCTCTACATCTTCTGTTTCTACTTTTTCCAACTCCTCTACTCCCTCCTTTGCTGTCTCTTCGCCTGTCATGACGGCTCCTTCAGTAGCCGAAGTCTGTACTTGGACCTTCGCCGGGCTTTGTCTAGCCTTGGTGAAGACCCTCCTGACCTCGGATTGGTCAATGAAGATCTCTGCATCTCCTTCTTTAGTTGCGAAGGTGACTGTTAAGTACTTTACATCCGGGCGGATGTGGAGATTGCCTTGAGTTTGCCTTCCGAGGATGGCGTTGTATGATGAGGGAACATCAATGACGATGAACCTCATCATAACGGAGGCGAACAGTTCCTCCTGACTCTAAGGCGAGGTCCCTTTCAGCATTAGGGGCAGATCGATGTATCCGAGGACGGGGAGCTCGGATGGCCCAACCCCGAAGGTGGGGGAATTGACTGTGTTGAGGTCACCTTTTGAAATGCCTAAGTTAGGCAGTAGGTGCGAGAAGATGACGTCGGTGTTGGAGCCGTCATCCAGAAGTACTCTTTTGACGTCCCAACTCCCTATCCTTGCCATGACAAGGAGTGGGTCATCGTGGGGGAACTTCACAGTGGACCCGTCTTTGCGAACAAGCCTGTTCGGCGAGTTCCCATACTCCATTATGGAGATTTCTCTTATCTTTCTTTTCCTCTCAGCCGAGGGTATCCCTGTAGTGATGGTTTGGATGACCCCTGCTGATGGTGGCGGATTCTTTCGAGGACTTCGGTCACGACGTCTGTCGGAATCATAGTCCTCCTCGTCCCCCCTTCTTTGTTCTTCCTTTCTCCCCTTCGGAGAAGGCATTCGCAAGTACCGGCGAAGTTGGCCTTGCTTTATCAGAGACTCGATGTACTTCCTCAGCTGGAAGCAGTCTTCGGTGTCATGGCCATGATCTCGGTGGAATTGGCAGAACTTCTTCATGTTCTTCTTGTTTTCCGAAGTCATGGCCTTTGGCCTTGGAACTGTAGTCCCTTGCCTTTCTAAGGCCATGAGAATGCTGGCCCTCGTGGCGTTCAGGGGAGTGAACGTCATTGGCCTTTTACCCCTTTGTTTTCGGGGCCTTCCTCCAACCTCATTCTGGTAACGAGGCTGGTGGCTTGGTCCTTCGGGCCGAGGGTGTTCCACCTTTGGTCCCCCCATTCTGAGTTCTTCGGCCGTCATGTGCTGTTCGGCCCTTCGGTAGAACTCCCCGAGGGTGTCTGGGGGGTCCTTGGAGAACTCATAAAAGAGCTGGGAGTCTCTCCGAAGTCCTCTTATCATTGCGAGGATGCGAATCTCGGGCCGAAAGTCGGGCACGCTTAGTGCTTCTCGGTTGAACCTTTCGACGTAGTCGCGAATGGTTTCCCCACTTCGCTGTGCTATGTCGAACATCTGCACCGGCATCTTGGCCGTTGGCCTGCTGCCAATGAACTGTTGGGTGAAGGCAGTAGACAGCTCCTGGAAACTCAGCAAGGTTCCGTGGGCCAGGGAGTTATACCATGCCGTTGCTGGACCGGAGAGGGTCACCTCAAAACACTTGCAGAGGGTAGCGTCATCTGCGCCGTGGAGCACCATGCTTCGCTTGTACTTTGTCAGGTGCGCCTGGGGGTCACTACGCCCATCGTAGGTTTCCAAGCGTGGCACCCTGAAGTCACTAGGCATGGGCGCCTCCACCACTTCCCGTACAAAGGGTGACTCTTCTCCGGTATAAGCGTCGGACAATCTTGACCAGACTGGTTTTCGGGAGATCTGCCTCTCAACCTTTTCCAGTCTTCCAAGGATCTTCTCCATGAGGGTAGCTGTGTTAGCTTCCCCTTGCTGCCTGGTGGTCGCCGGCAATGGCGAACTTCTTCTCCTTCTCGGAGAGTAACTTCGGTGGCGAGGAGACTGGGACCTTCGGTACGGGGACGGACTCCGCCGACAGGAGGTCCTAGTTTCTTTTGGGGCCCTTTCTCTGGTGGGTCGTGCCCTAGGGGGCACGTCCTCCATCGAAGATGCGTCATGAGAGCCCTCACTCCTGGAACTCTGGTGGGTGGACCTCGGGCTTCTCTCCCGGCGCGTTGCCGAGGGGGAGGCCCTTCGGACCGAAGGAGGCTGGGGCCACCTCTGGTCGAGTTGCTGAGTCATTTCAGCGACGATGGAGCGCTGGAAGTCTCATAAGAAGCCTAACGTCACTGTTAGAGGGCGGTCGTCCTCCGGCGTAGAAGTCTCTGCAGTGGGCTGCTCGGTCGCCGGCTGAGCCTCCGGCGCAGAGGGGGACTTCGGGAGCCCCTTGTCTTTGGAACGCCGAGTCTCTACGACGGTGACCTGGGAAGGGTTTCCCACAGACGGCGCCAAATGATGCCTTTCCGCATCTTCGTTGTGCAACATGGTGAGCCTGGAGCAGGAACTTCCGGTGAGGGAACGCCTGGATGAGGGGCCTCCGGTGGGAGAAGGACTGCAAGGACTCAGAAAAGCAAGGGTTAGGAGCTCCCCGGAGTATTTTCCGGGGGAGGAGCCTCCGACGCCCAAGTCAGTACTTTGTGAGAGTAGAGAAAGGGAATAGTAAGCAGAGTATAGCAAGAATTCCCTGTTACCTCTTCGTGGTCCTTATGAAAGCACTGTGCAAGTATTTATAGGAGGGCGCAGGGAGAAGGCCGTTTGACATAGCCTGCTGAGATGGTGACACGTGTTCGGCCCGATTTAGTCCGTACCTCTGCAGAGGGCTCCTCCAGCTGGCCTTAGGCCGTTCTGACCAAGGGTGCCAGCGGGGGTGCTGTGACAGGGGTGCCCGTGTCAGGGGCGTGTGCGAGGCTTTTGTGTCAGAGGCTCCTCAGCCATTTTGTCGTATGTCCACGTGCCCTTTCCGGGGGACCGAACTCCTTCGAAATACAGAACTCATTCGGGGAGGTGAGCTCCTTCGAAGGGAGGTCCCTTGTTCGTACAAGGCACCTTTGGTTGGGCTCTCCCGAGGCCAGGCTCGGGTACCTGATGATGGCACTACATGAGCACGCTCCAAGGGTAGCCCAAAGAGCATCCGAAGGTGGTTTTGGGCGAGTGAGATCGGCGTGAGGTCAACCTCGGGAAGGGTGGTGACACCTTTTGACCGAAGTTGGTCCCATGGGTTTCCTGAGGGTAGCGCCTTTCCGGCTTGTCCGAGGGTGCTGAGGCCCTCTCTTTGCCGGGGTTTTGCCGTGTCTGTTTCGACCGGAGGTGGTGCGCTAGCCAAGGGTAGTGCTCACATGTGAAGTCCTTCTGTTATGACCCTTCTTGAGGAAAGTAAAGAGTTTTGAATTAAGTTTAGAAGCTTAATTTAAGTTTACTTAGCAAGAATAAAGAAGTTTACTGAAGTTCACTAAGTTCCGACAAGAATAAAGCTCTGAACTAAGTTCAGGGGCAAAATGATAATTTTGCACCCTGAGTAGCCGGGACGAGTGCCGAGTGTTTTAAAATGAATTTTTAGAACTTAACTCTTAACTATAACTCAAACTTGACAAATAGACAAGAATTTAATCAAGAACTGTTAAGTTACAAAGATGGGGGACCTAATTGCACTTAACTTGAAACCTTGGTGATCTTGGTGTTAAGTGAGGGTTTAAGAAGGGAAAGAGGAGGAGAAGCTGCCATTAACACGTTCTTAAGCTTCCCTCACTCATTTCTCTCTCAAATTGAACTTGGAATCAAGTGATCTTGGTGTCAAGAGGTGCAATTAAGGGTGTATAAGCTTGGAGGATGCATTTTCAACCTTGAATTCATGTTTTTGAGGCTTGGAGAGGCGTTTTTCTCCATCCCCTATTTTTGAACGAGGTAAGAGTTGTGATCTTGATTGAATTCTTGGTATTTGGTTGATTGGAAGCTTGGGTTTTGGTTAGGAGGCAAGAATTTGATGTTTAGGGCTTTGTTTTTGGTTTGGAATTGTGTAGAACTTTGGGAGCTTGGTTGAACGGAAAGGCATTTTGATTCTTGCTTGGTTCTTGGAGTTAAGGTAAGGGAGTTGTGTTTTTAAGTTCATGGAATGCCATTAGCTTGGATTTGCTTGAGAAATTCGAGTGGTTTTAGCTAAGGCATTAAGGAAACGTTTTGGTGAATTATGGTGGACTAGTGGGATTGAGAGGAATTGTTTGATGTTACGATACATCATAGCTTAGCTTTTGGTAGTTGGTTATGTTCTATGCAACATGTACTATGTGTGTATGAAATTTGGAGGCATTCCATGCATGTTTGATATGTGTGGGAAGTGTCCAAAGTTCATAGCAGCAAAATCGGGGTTTTCTGGGCATTTTGCAGGTTTGGCGACGCGTCGCCAATCCCCACGAGTTCCCACGACGCGTCGCCAATCCAGAAAAATGTTTCAGAACGTCGACAACTGTGGCGACGCGTCGCCGACGCGTCGCCGAGACAGCATCCGACACCCAATTTTGTTTTCAGCATAACTTTTCGCTCGGGTGTCCGATTGAGGTGATTCAAGATTCCACTCGAAGCTAAGAGGGAGTACTATCACCTCAATGTTTTAAAAACACTTAAATTGTCCCATTTTTAGATTTATATTAACTCAAAGTGAAGGCAAGTTTTTAAGGAAACTATGTTGCAAATGAACATAATTAGTTACCACTAGTTCAGGTGAGAGGTTTAAAACCCTCGTCGGCCTAGCCGTGCCGTAGCCACGAGGCCACGAGGCAAAACCTTGTTCATCTAGTCTACATCAACGAGGCCCTGCGGCCTAGTCTACAAAGTCCCACCATAATTCCCCTGCATAACAACTAGGTGAGAGGTTTTATGATTGTTTGTGGCTTGCTAAGGTTCACCCTTGGGCCGAGTGCCAGGTTGCTAAGTGGTTGCGCTTGGCCTGGTAAGGAGGACTACTTGAGGAGAGGTCTACGGACCTGGTTATATGCATATATACTAGTACCCTCATGCTGTGTGAGCTCGCAGCCAGAGTCCTAGGTTTTTCTTGCAGGTACTTGGAAGACCCCTTACTGAGAATTATTGAATTCTCACTCCCTGTTTGTTATGCAGAGCCTGGAGTAGCTGGACCGGATAATCGTTGAGGATTATTGCGGTAGTACCTTTTTGGTGTGTAAAGGTAAGGTAGTTGAGAAACCTTGAGTTTCTAGTTTGCCTAAGTGCTCAGTTGGTTTGTTGGTCAGGTAGCAGTACTAACTAGTTTCTTCCTTTGGCTGCAGAGCCTAGTAGCACTTGGCAGAGGACTTGTGAGACTCACCACTGGGACGGGTGTCCAAAGTGGGAGCTAGGGTAAAGAGATCTCAGCAAAGTCTTGTATTTTGATACAGTACTTTAGTTTGCCTCCATAATCTATGTTATAAAGAGTCCTTGACTCAGGATTGTTCTTGGGTGGGAGCATTAGTTACTTCATTCTATGAATGCTTTCACGAGTTGTTTATGTGTAGTTAACCACACAAATTGTTGATTTTGATATGCTTTGGCAGTTTGTATATATTGTGCAGAAATTACTCGGCCGAGTTCTTGTTTTAATCTTTTATGGTTTTATGGTTTTAATAAACCAAGTCAAAGCATAAGATCATACATATTGAATTTTTAGGTTAATCAACTAGTAGCATCAGATTTAATCCAAACACATACTCAGCTAGCCAATTACAATCCACCGTGAGACATACGCTCACAGGGTATCCCGGGCAGGGGCACGGGGGATCATGTCACCTTCAGGGGGCGATAACCCTTTGGCTATCACATGCAAATGGTATTCTTTCCTTTCAGCTTCATGTGGAAACTTGAATTGCCTCAAACATAAACCCGAGTGAAAAGTTATGAAGAAAATACCATTGGGTGTGAAAGTTGGTGAAATCGCTTTTGATCCTGTAGCCCAACAAGCTTAGCATTTTGGCCACCCTTGGTGCACTCTGGGTACTATAGTACAAGTAGTACCATCGCACTTGAGCCCTATGTCTATACTTTCCCAAATGGTACACAAAATGCCTTGGGAGGCGTCCAATGGCTCCCAAACAAGTTTACGATGCCTTCCCATTTAAAAAACCTGAAAAACACACTTCTTAGGCCTCAATGAACCATTCATTCCAAGCTTGCAACACACACAAATAGGACACTAAGCTTGGAAACTAAACTAGTCCACCATGTCCATACCATCCACCAACTAATACCATTCATCATACTACATGGATTATACTTCAAATTAGCTATGAATGGCATTAATTATGCTTGAATAATAAATCCTTTACCTCAATTAACCATGAATTAGCTTAATTAAGCAACCACATCACAAGCATTCACAATCCATGGGTTCCACTAGGATTCCTAGGTTCCAAGCAAAATGCAAGGCCCATGGCACCAAAATTATCACAAACCCAACAAAACCCAAGCTCAAAATAGCTCAAGAAACATGAAATCATCAAGAACAAAGAGTTACCTCACAAACTCAACATTGCCAAGGTGAAAAATGCCCATCCAAGCTTCAAACACATGGAAAAAAAGTGCAAGCAAGCATCCATCCACTTGGGCACTGAGAAAAGCTCTTCAATTTTGCCTTGAAATCATGAATTTTGAAGGATTTAGGCAAGACATGGAGAGGGGGAAAGAAGGAAAATGGAATGAAGAAAATGAAGGAGTACTAACATCCTCATTTCCTCCAACCTTCTTTAAAATAACAAAAGCTTCAGCCCCCAAACTTCTTTAACAATTGCAAAAATACCCCTTCTCAAAATAGTACCTAGGTAAACAAGCACCTAGGTAACCTTTGCTAACTTGGGCTTTAGTATTTTAAAACACCATTTTTACTTTGGCACATGCCTCGACCCTCTGAGGTGCAAAATGACCATGTTGCCCCCAGGTGAACTGATGCTCTAAGACATCTTTGATGTAGGACATGTTGGCCTTTAGAGATGCTTTACCTGAATAGTGCCTGTAACTCTAAAAAACAAGGGTCAAGGGGTCCCCAGAGTATTTTCTAAAGAAAGGACCTTTGACACCCAAGTTAATGTAAAAGGGAGAGATTGCTAGGAGTAGAAAGTAAAAAAGGGGTTTCTCATGTGTATTATGTGGGAGCCTGCTATGTATTTATAGGAGGCTTGGAGGAGAAGATCATTATACTCGAGTTGAGCAAATTAGAACACATGGTTGGCCAGATTTCCTGGACATTTGGTCCGTACCTTCGAGAGAGGTGTGTCCAGCTGTCCATAGGTTGTTATGCTCAGTGTTGGGTTTCGGGAGCCAAACAGCGCAGCGGAATTTAACCGAAACCCTCCAGGATCCAAGTGAAACGGGGTAAACCGGGTGTTCAAAAATTTCATACCTAATTTTCGGTTGAGATCTCTCACTCAACTGTAGAGTCGAATCACAAAACCTGAACAGTTGACGTGTTCAGGCTCTCTATGGTATCCACACGAGCCTCTCGGGATCACCACGCTTCCACCACGTCCCGGCAGATGCGTTTCTCTTGCGCACGCAGTGCTAGCTTGCGTCCTCCAAGGAATTGCAAGAGAAGAGTGCGACTGTCCTTTTTGGAGGCTAGGGCAAGGAGACCTGCGAATTTCTCACTTAAAAGTTGTATTTATAGTGAGACTCAACTTCCAGGCCTAATGGGTTTCAAAGCCCTAATCCAATTAGGATTTAATTTCGGGCTTAATAATGGCTCAACTCCTTGGCCCATTATTAATACGAAATTAAAGTGAAACCATAACCCAAATAATTAGCCCATGCACTCTAATGATCCAAATAGCTCTATGTGTGCGACCCAATAGGCTCTTGCCATGTTGGCAATGATCATAAATCACATTTATGATCATAAGCAATGAGCGGTGTCTAGCAACACATCATTGCTACCCAAGTGACAAGATTGTCGGTGAATCGACTAAACCTTTATGATCATCACCGATATATGCCATTGTCCCTTTGTCCAAGATATCAAGACTAAGCACGAGACATGGAATGTGTCACTCTCGTATAGCCCAATCTTTGGTTTCTTGATTACCGAGTAGACCAACTTAAACTGACGACATTGATATCATATATCAACTCATCGAAGCATGGCCATGCATTTTCTAAGTCTCACTCTATCAAGGGGCCCCAAAGATATCACTCCCGTTACATAGGAGGGACAAATCCCATCTTGATCATACAAATCCCTCCGCATGATATGTGACATACCCAATGACCTCCTTCAAGTTCACTCAGTTACGAGCAACAAAGGAAAGTATCAAAGTATGTGACTCACATGTAGGGAACCTTGTTGATCTTAGGTCGAAGGACTACATATACCCTGATCACTATGAGAATCACTTATGACACTCATATAACGATCCATGAAGTGTTCTCATGGTGGGTCGGTCCAGTACACAAGTTCTCCAACTTGTACCCATATGTAGACTAGATATCTCATATTAGTCTCCACATATGCTAGTCATTATGTATTATTGCAACCCGCTCCACAATAATACTAGACTAGGGACGTTTAAGAATATCATTATTCTAGGGTTACAATTATGCTTATTACGTTACGCAGAAACAAAACAACAAACATAATTGCTGGATTAATGCCTCAATAAAATATCATGACTCAATGTGCAAAAATACAATCATCTCATGATTGGCTTTTTGGGCACAATACTAACACTCAGAGGGTAGGGGCATGTGCGAGGTTCTTGTCAGTAGTCCTCCAGAGTTGTGTGTTTGTCGTCTTCCCTTAGAACCCCTTAGGGACTTAGGAACCCTTTTGGAAGTAGTGTCTTTTCCTAAAGGTGTTTTAGTGAGCCCATTGGGGGTTCAAACCGTGTTTGAAAGACATCTCCCCTGCTGAGGGTGGTAGATCTCCATTTCTGGGGTTGGTTAGGTTATTACGTGAATGTGGTGGTTCACCTTTGCCAAGGTTGGTTATGTTAACAACCAAGGGTGGCATTAAGCCCTTTTCCAAGGTTAGTCAGATGGCTTTCTTAGGGTGATGATATTTCTATCTGTCCAAAGATCCTATAGGTGATAACCCTTCAACTATCACATGCCCCCTTCCTAGAGAATAAAAGTTGTATTTTTGGCTCAACTTTATTGTCTGTTTCATAAAATTTTGATGTCGAGGTTGTACTTTTGGTAACCATGGGCCAAATTTGGAAGAGGTTTAAATTCATTTTGCAAAATTACACTCTTGGCAACTGTAGGCTTATTTTTATCTCTCGTTTCTCTAATTTGCACCTTTTGCAGGCCTGGCCTGCTTCTATCCAAGGTTTGAGCTTTATTCTGGCAAAATTACACCCTTGGCATTACTCTTATGGCATAAGTATGTTAGTTTCCCTCTTAGGGTTTTTATTTCCCACCTATTATGATTTCCAATGATCATTTCATTCTTTGAGGGTGAGTAGGCTTTACTCCTAGATCCATTTGTTATAGGCTCAGTAGCTAGAGAGGCGTGTCCTCATTTTACACATCAGATGACATGTTGCTATTTTAGTGGCTACTTTTCCCATCCATTACCTTGGTTACATCTCTTTGCCAGTGATAAGTTATTATGGTGTCCCTTCACTTCCCTCATTTGGGCTATATATTCCCCACTTGGTTCAGAAGTTCTTCACTTGTAACTTGTGCTCTCTTGTTTTCCCTCTTTCTTTCTCAAGCTTCTTATCTTTCTTGGTGGTTTTCTTACGGTGGAGTGATTTCTGGCAGTCTTGTGCAGTAATTGCAAGTATCTTTAGAAAATGCAGAGGTGGGTGTTTTTCTCGAGGTTCTCTTTTTTGTTTCGTCCTTCTTCCAAATTTGAATCTTTAGGCTAATGAGATGGAACTTTGGTATGATGAAGTTGGTTTTGTCGAAGAGAGTTAGCACTCTTTTGATTATCTTTTGAGCTGCTTTACTTTCGACAAACTGAAGAAGTGGTGGGTAAAGTTCTTCCTCCATTCTTATGTTAAAACTAGGATACCAAAATTTGGTGAGCCATGCTATTTTTCTTGGGAAAAGGTGTTACCCACTTTGGGGTAGTCTAATTATGGTGCCAAAATTGTGCATTTAGACTTCTAGGATTGGTAATGTTCTATAGGCCATCATAACACTACCTTTAGTGTGCATACGCAAGTGGCCCTCATGGGCACTATGTAAACATAGGCATATTAGTCCAACCATCACACACATATTCACATTTCATGCACACCATGGCAGCAAAGAAGGAAAACACTAGCACAAGTCTTAATCTTGGCTACCACACAATAGGCAATCTTGTTAAGTTCTAGTGACCAGCCACTGTACCTGTAACTTTCACTAATAAACTATATCATTCTAGCCATGTACCTTTATTTTATTTGCTCCATTATCAGGTAGAGACTTATAGAAAACCAAGGAATCTTATTTTACATCAATAGCTCACCTATGGACCAAGTTATGGATTTTTGAAGTTGGTCACAAAATTCTAAACAATTGAACAGTAACTTAGCCAACTTTGCAACATCATATCTTTGGCTACAGGGCTCGAAATTCAGAAATTCAAAATCCCAATTGAACCTCTAGATGCTCTATAGGTGTGATCAAAATTCCATACTAAGATTCTTCTACACAGGGAGATATAGAACTTTAAGTGCAGAGTTAAAATTCTGGTCACTTTATAACCATTTTGCCCATATAAAATTTCATAAGTATGCAAACACTTCATTCACAAGGGGAAAACCATCCAAGGTTATCCCATATATGTCCATTAAATTTAGGAAATACATTCTCTTGCATTTAACAACCATATGTAGCTAAAACATAATTTACCAGCAAGCAGCCAATCATTCACACTTAGGCAGCTTTGCACCACATCACTTATATAGCCAAAAAATTACTCAAATGTTCACAGACTTGTCTCATTTTACATACACTACATGCACATGCATACATACACTACAAAATGGCCTTAACTCAGCTAAATACGCACCTAGGTTATAGGAGTGCCTGAGACACAATGGACTCCAAAACAAGATGCTGGACAGCTGCTGCACAATAAAATAAGTACTACCATTAAAAATACCAAATGTGCTCCTAAAATGCCCAAAATTTCCAGATCATAATTAGACATACGGAAGTTCATGTACCTAAAATTTTAGATCAAAACTCAAACAAAAAATGTCAGTTTAAATGTGATCTTTTCTGCTGGACCTGAAATGATAGAATTGAGGGGAGTAAGTTTCATTGAGAAACTTAGTAAGGGTAGAACTTGGATTCAATAGGAAATGTAACCATCATTAAAAATTGCATCCAAAGAAACTAAAACATAAAAATGACAATGCATATATACAATATATAACAACCAAATGTGGCAGCCATTCACAACCAACAAACACATGAAATGCAGCAACAACAATAACCATAGATTAGTCAATAAAACATGTTATAAACTCAAATAAATCACTATGGCTGCCCTCCTCAAGCTAATTCTTGGTCTTAGGAGGCTTTTAACAGTAGTTAGTACTAACTTTGGGTACTATAAACCATCATTTCATTGCCATCTTTGTGCACTTTACACTAGGTCACAAAATCTTCAATAAGTGTACTGCCCTCACTAAGCTTAGTTCATCAAGCTCATGGCTCTCTTCCAAGCTTAGCCCTTGCTCCGTGGTTGCTTGAAAAGAAATAAAACAACCCATTAGAGCAATAGAACCCTTACCAAAGTGCGTAGGCCAAAAATCAAGCTTGATCCTTGAAGCATCCAAGCAATAGCTCTACTTTACTTCCAATTGCTTCCTTTTGCGTTCAATTTCAGTCAGTTACAAGTTTGAAGGTGTGGTGGCTATGGAGGAAGTGTGGCTATGTTCTTGGGTTGGAGGAGGCCGAAAATGAGAGAGGGATAAGTGAGTTGGCCACTTAAATTGCCTTAAATGAGCTTAAGGGCACAAAACACACTTAAACAAGCTTAACCTTGCTTTTTGTCATTTTCCTTCTCACTAATTATGGTTTCTTTGTCGTAAACTCATTGGTACACAAGTGGCCAATATTTTTTACTATTTATCAAGCCTTGGCTGCCCACCCCATGGTGGGATAATTCTACAATTCCACCATTTGACTCAAGTCAAAAGCTTGAACACCTTAAGGTTTATACTAGGACATTTATGTCCTTTTGCCTTTAGTGTCTCCTTTGTCCAAACTTGTCTTCCATAATAAATTTGGTCCTAGAATAGCAGTTTTGTTACCCACTCTGGGGTAGTCCAGTTATGGTGGCAAAACTGTGCATTTAAACTCCCAGGATTGGTAATGTTCTATAGGCCATCAGAACACTACCCTTAGTGTCCATACCCAAGTGGCCCTCTTGGGCACTGTGTAAACAGATGCGTATTGGTCCAACCATCACACACATATTCACATTTCATGCACAGCATGGTGACAAAGAAGGAAAACACTAGCACAAGTCTTAATCTTGGCTACCACACATTAGGCAATCTTATTAAATTCTAGTGACCAGCTACTGCACCTGTAACTTCCACTAATAAACTGTATCATTCTAGCCACATACCACCCTATTTTCTTTGCTCCATTATCAATTAAAGACTTAGAGAAAACCAAGGAATTTTTTTTTACATCAATAGCCCACCTATGGACCAAGTTATGGATTTTTTTAAGTTGGTTACAAAATTCTGACCAAATGAACAGTAACTCAGCCAACTTTGCAACGTCATATCTTTGGCTACAGGGCTCTAAATCCAGAAATTCCAAATCCCAGTTAACCCTCTAGATGTCCTCTAGGTGTGGTCAAAATTTCATACCAAGATTCATTCTACACAGGGAGATATTAAACTTTAGGTCCAGAGTCGAAATTCTGGCAACTTTTGGACCATTTTGCCCATACAATTTTTCCAAACCATGCAAACACTTCATTCACAAGGGGGAAGCCCTCCAAGGCTATCCCATATATGTCCATTACACATAGGAATTACATTCCCTTGCTTTTAATAACTTTATGTGGCCAAAACAGAATTTACAAGTAAGCAGCCCATCATTCACACTTAGGCAGCTTTGCACCACATCACTTACATAGCCAAAACATTACTCAAATGTTCACATACTTGTCTCATTTTACATACACTACATGTACATGCATACATGCACTACAATATGGTCTTAACTCAGCTAAATACGCACCCTAGGTTACAGGAGGTCCTGAGACACAATGGACTCCAAAAACAGGATGCTGGACAGCTGCTGCACAACACAGTAAGCACCATCACTAAAAATACCAAATGTGCTCCTAAAATCACCAAAATTTCCAGATCATAACTAGACATATGGAAGTTCATGTACCTGAAATTTCACAGAGAAATTCAAACGAAAACTATTAATTTGAATGTTCTCTTTCAGGTGCTCCTGAAATGGACAGAAAGGGGGTAAGTTTCTTGAATGAAACTTAGTAAGGGCTTATCAATAAAATCTTCAAACTCCAGCCATATACCTGAAATCCAAAGACACTAAAACACAAAAATACAATACAAACACACAAATATACACATCCAAATGCACAAACAAACACAGCAACAAACATATGAAATGCTGGCAGCAATAACACATTAAGGTTAGTCCATAATCATTCAATTAAACATTAAGAACTCACTATGGCAGCCCTCCTCAAGCTATTTCTTGGTCTTAAGAGGTCATTAGGTCTTAGTTAGTACTAACTTGGGCTCTAGAAACCCTGAATTTCACTGCCATAACAGAGCACCAAAGCTGTAGGGTTGAAACCCTTGGTGCAATTTCCCCCTTAACCTAAACTTGGTTCATCAAGCTCTTGGCTCTCTTCCAAGCTTAGGGTCTTAGGTTCATGGATGTTTGGGCATCTGTATTGAACAATAAACAGCCATGAAACCCAGATAAAACCCTTACCTTTTGCTGGAAATTTGATGAACCTTAATAGAACCGAAAATAGGTTTTCTTGCACTCTTTGATGTCTTCTTTGCTTTCTCTTGCTTTCTCTTGATTTCTTAAGGTATGGTGGCTATGGAGGATGGTGGAAAAGGTTAAGGAAGAGTTCTTAGCTGCTGGAAACCGAAATTTAGGGAAAATGCCAATGAAATGAAGATTTTTCTTCATTTATACATCATTTTGACCTTGGTGGCATATATGCAAATTTTTTGAAACTTTGGCCAACACTTGGACAGATTATTTCCAGCCATTTTGGCTGGGAAAATGACATATTTTGACCTCTTTTAACCTTGGTCAACAGTCATTTTCACCTTAGAAAAATCTAGGACACTTAAGCACCTTAGTTGTCATTATGCCATAAATGGCAAACTTTGCCTCTTTGAGCACTTTGGTCCCCAACAATATATTTAATTCCTTCCATGTTCTTTCTTCATAATTCCATCCATATCCTTTCTTCATAATTCCATCCATGTCCTTTCCATAGCCATATTTAGAAATTTGTGCAATTGAGTACCCAATCTTTGTAACCTTACAATTTAGTCCATAGGTTACTTGAAAATCAGGCAATATACCAATGCTTTCTTAAGGACCAAGCTATCATTGTTTTTGTCATTTAAGGGAGTGTATATTGAATACTTTACACTTCACAATTCATACACTATGGTGAAAATTAAAGCATATAAGTTTAAGTCCTTATGCTGTAATTTTCCCATTTTTTGAAGGCGGTAACATTCTTCCCCCCTTAAAAATTTTGGTCCTCCAAAATAGCCTTTAGCCTAGGGTACTCTTCTAGGTATCTCTCTTGCATTTCTTTCTCAGTTTCCCAGGTCGCTTCTCTTTTAGAATGGTGTGACCATTGAACTTTGACCATGGGAATAAGCTTGCTCCTTAACTTTCTGGTATCCTTTGCTAAAATAGCTATAGGTTTCTCTTCATATGTCAAGTTAGGTTCCAACTGTATGTCTTCCACTACAATAGCATGCTTTGTGTCCAATAGACACTTCTTAAGCATACTGATGTGAAAAACATTATGAACACTTGACATGCTTGGCGGTAGAGCTAACCTATATGCTACCTTGCCAACTCTGTCCAAGATCTCATAAGGACCGATGTATCTTGGAGCTAACTTGGTTCTTCTGCCAAATCTGACAGTGCCTTTGGTTGGTGAAACTTTCAGCCAAACATTGTCACCAACCTCAAATTCCAAGTCTCTCCTTCTTTTGTTGACATAGGCTGTGGTCCTTTCATTGGCTGCCTTTAATCTCTCTTGAATCTTCTTGATTTTGGCAGTAGTCTCTTCAATAATTTCAGGACCCAACTCTAGCCTGTCTGAGGCTTCCACCCAACAGTGGGGTGTCATGCACCTTCTTCCATATAATGCTTTATAAGGTGCCATGCCAATGGTGCTTTGGTAACCATTGTTATATGAGAATTCCACCAATGGCAAGTGTTGGTCCCATTCACCTTTGAAATCCAACACACAGCTCCTGAGCATGTCTTCCAGTATTTGTATCACCCTTTCAGATTGCCCATCTGTTTGAGGATGATAAGCAGTACTTAGGTGGGTTTTAGTTCCTAGTGCTTTATGAAAAGCACTCCAAAATTGAGCTGTAAATCTTGGATCTCTATCAAATACAATGGAGTCTGGCACTCCATGTAGTCTCACTATTTCCTGAACATACATCTGGGCTAACTTCTCCAAGGAGTCTGTGAGTTTCATAGGTAAGAAGTGGGCAAATTTGGTTAGCCTATCCACAATGACCCAGATTGTATCATGTCTTAATCTGGTCATAGGCAACCCAGTCAAAAAGTCCATGGTTATGTTGCCCTACTTCCTCACCGGTATAGGTAGAGTCTGTAAAGTACCAGCTGGCTTCTGGTGCTCTACTTTCACCCTTTGACATGTGGCACATTTGGAGACATAAGTAGCTATGTCTCTTTTCATATGTGGCCACCAGAAGTGAGTCTTCAAATCTTTATACATTTTCTCACTTCCTGGATGGATGTTCAACTTGCTTATGTGAGCTTCTTCAAGTATTTCATCCTTGAGCTTTGCTCCTTTAGGCATATAGATTCGATCCTTGAAATACAGTAATCCTTGCTTGTAGGCAAAAGATTGATACAAGGAACCTTTTTCCTCTTCTGAAGTCTTTTTGAGATCAGGATCTGTCTCTTATGCCTTTCTGGCTTCTTCAATCCATCCAAACTGAATTGTCAATGTGTAAATTTGGGCTTCCTCCCACTTATGCCATTTATGCCATAGGCATAGCAGACTATTCTGCTCATCATGATCAGCTATGGACCCTCATTTCAAAAGTCCTGTATACTTCCTGCTCAAGGCATCTGCTACTAGATTGCCTTTGCCTTCTGTACTACAGTCATAGTCCTTGATGTACTCCAACCACCTCCTTTGCCTCATGTTCAACTCTTTCTAAGTGAACAAGTACTTTAGGCTCTTATGATCAGTGTAGATCACAAAGGAACTACCCATCAAGTAATGTCTCCATTGCTTCAGAGCAAAAATCACTGCTCCCAGTTCTAGGTCATGGGTAGGATAATTTTGCTCATGGGGTCTTAACTGCCTTGACCCATAAGCAATGACATTTCTGTCTTGCATGAGCACACAACCTAACCCCGATCTAGATGCTTCTGTATATATGATGTAGGGTTTACTTGGATCAGGAGGAATCAACACTGGAGCTTTAATCAACCTCTACTTCAACTCCTGCAAACTCTTTTCACACTTTTCAGTCCACTCAAATCTCGGACCCTTGTTGGTCAAAAGAGTAAGAACTAAGGCAATCATGCAAAAGAACTAAGGCAATCATGGAAAAGCCTGATACAAATCTCCTGTAGTATCCAACTAATCCCAGGAAACTTCTAATTTCCTTCAAAGTCTTTGGTCTTTCCCACTCTTGCACTACCTTGACCTTTTCAGGGTATGCCTTAAGGCCTTGTGCATCTATGATGTGGCCTAGGAAAGACACCTCCCTTATCCAGAATTCACACTTGGATAATTTGGCATAAAGCTGATGTTCCAACAAGGTCTTTAAGACAATCTTCAGATGATGTCCATGTTCATTTTAATCCTTGGAATACACTAGGATGTCATCAATGAACACAATTGTTAGTGTTGTGCCCAAAAGCCAATCATGAGATGATTGTATTTTTGCACATTGAGTCATGATATTTTATTAAGACATTAATCCAACAATTATGTTTGTTGTTTTGTTTCTGTGTAACTTAAAAAACATAATCGTAACCCTAGAATAATGATATTCTTAAACATCCCTGGTCTAGTATTATTGTGGAGTGGGTTGCAATAATACATAATGACTAACATATGTGGAAACTAATATGAGATATGTAGTCTACATATGGGTACAAGTTGGAGAACTTGTGTACTGGACCGACCCACCATGAGAACACTACATGGATCGTTATATGAGTGTCATAAGTGATTCTCATAGTGATCATGGTATATGTAGTCCTTCGACCTAAGATCATCAAGGCTCCCTACATGTGAGTCACATACTTTGATACTTTCCTTTGTTGCTCGTAACTGAGTGAACTTAAAGGAGGTCATTTGGTATGCCACATATCATACGAAGGGATTCGTATGATCAAGATGGGATTTGTCCCTCCTATGTAATGGGAGTGATATCTTCGGCCCCCTTGATAGAGTAAGATTTAGAAAATGCATGGCCATGCTCCGATGACTTGATATACGATATCAATGTCATCAGTTTAAGTTGGTCTACTCGGTAATCAAGAAACCAAAGATTGGGCTATACGAGAGTGACACATTCCATGTCTCGTGCTCAATCTTGATATCTTGGACAAAGGGACAATGGCATATATCAGTGATGATCATAAAGGTTTAGTCGAATCATCGATAATCTTGTCACTTGGGTAGCAATGATGTGTTGCTAGAAACCGCTCACTGCTTATGATCATAAATGTGATTTATGATCATTGTCAATGTGGTAAGAGCCTATTGGGTCACACACATAGAGCTATTTGGATCATTAGAGTGCATGGGCTAATAATTTGGGTTTTGGTTTCACAATAATTTCGTATTAATAATGGGCCTAATAGTTAAGCCATTATTAAGCCCGAAATTAAAGCCTAATTGGATTAGGGCTTTGAAACCCATTAGGCCTGGAAGTTGAGTCTCACTATAAATACAACTTTTATGTGAGAAATTCAGAGGTCTCCTTGCCCTAGCCTCCCAAAAGGACAGCTGCACTCTTCTCTTGCAATTCCTTGGAGGACGCAAGCTAGCACTGCGAGCGCAAGAGAAACGCATCTGCCGGGACGTGGTGGAAGCGTGGTGATCTCGAGAGGCTCGTGTGGATACCATAGAGAGCCTGAAGACGTCAACTATTCAGGTTTTGTGATTCGACTCCACAGTTGAGTGAGAGATCTCAATCGAAAATTAGGTATGAAAATTTTCGAACACCCGGTTTACCCCATTTCACTTGGATCCTGGAGGGTTTCGGTTAAATTCCACTGCGCTGTTTGGCTCCCGAAACCCATCAACAATGACAAATTTGTCCAGATGTGGTCTGAACACCTTGTTCATAAGGTCCATGAAAGCAGCTGGGGCATTAGTCAAACCAAATGGCATGACTGTGTACTCATAATGCCCATATCTAGTCCTTATTGCAGTCTTAGGAAAGTCCTCTTCCTTTACTCTCAATTGGAAGTATCCAGATCTCAAATCTATCTTGGAGAAGATCTTAGCTCCCTTGAGTTGATCAAATAGATCCTCAATCCTTGGGAGTGGATACTTGTTCTTAATAGTCACTGCGTTGAGCTTTCTGTAGTCAATGCATAGTCTCAGA
The DNA here is from genome assembly GCA_005392925.1 of Aquilaria sinensis. Taxonomy (NCBI): domain Eukaryota; kingdom Viridiplantae; phylum Streptophyta; class Magnoliopsida; order Malvales; family Thymelaeaceae; genus Aquilaria; species Aquilaria sinensis. Next base: position 944 of record SMDT01001952.1, on the reverse strand, counting down.
GATCCATCCTTCTTTTTCACAAAGAGACCAGGAGCTCCGCATGGTGAAACACTTGGCCTTATGAACCTTTTTTCAGGAAGTTCATCAAGTTTTTTCTTGAGCTCATTCATCTCTGTGATTGGCATTCTCTAAGGAGGTATGGATATTGGACTAGCTTCTGGTTGTAACTTGATTTCAAATTCAATCTCCCTTTGTGGAGGAATACCTGGTAGGTCTTTAGGAAAGACTTGTGGAAAGTCTCTCACTATAAGTATTCTGTTCACTTACTCATCACAGTGCAATTCATTCACTCTTAGTGCTCCTCCTTACTCTGATGTCTCTGGCCTCTCCACTTGGAAGACTCTACCAGCTCTCTACACTGGAGGCTGAGGTACTAGAGCAACTAGCCTCTGTTGTCCCTCCCTTGGTGCTCCTCCTCTATGTCCTGCCCCAATAGGCCTTACTGGACCTTGGTCGTCTGGCCTCCTTTGAGCCTCTGGGTAATCTTTGATCCAATGATCCACGGATCCACATCTTAGACACACTTGGCTGTCAAAATAGCAAGGTTTCTTTCCATGAAACCTCCTGCACTTAGGGCACCTCAGGCCAGGGAACTTACTCTTCACCTTGCCCTCACCACCAAAATGGGAATTCTTGGCAATTCCCTTGCCATGTGGTGGCTTTTTCTGTTTGCCTCCTGCCTGGCTACTTTCCCCTCGTCACTAGGAAAGTACTGTTGGGTTTCAGGAGCCAAACAGCGCAGCGGAATTTAACCGAAACCCTCCAGGATCCAAGTGAAACGGGGTAAACCGGGTGTTCAAAAATTTTCATACCTAATTTTCGATTGAGATCTCTCACTCAACTGTAGAGTCGAATCACAAAACCTGAACAGTTGACGTGTTCAGGCTCTCTATGGTACCACACATGAGCCTCTTGGGATCGCCACGCTTCCACCATGTCCCGGT